>JTDE01001712.1:89433-112579 GCA_014338405.1 Paragonimus skrjabini miyazakii | reverse complement strand
CACTGTAAACAAGGTGCCAAAATAGTTTATAAATAAATAATGATAGCTGCATGAATACGTGGGTTGAACAAAACAAACAGAGTTGAAGAAGCGATATTTATGACGGCCATAAATTCCATAAATTCCATCATTATTCTATCAACATTCAAGACATGAAATAAACTGTTTCAGAACAGTTTAACGACTAAATAATTGCACAACAACCGCAGTATACAGCGTCAATGTTTCGTTAACTATGCAAAGCGCACCTCTGTCACCAACTTCTTCTAAACATACAAGGATGAAACAGAATAAGCACAGTATTACTTCCAACAGAATTTCATCTAATATCCCAGTTTTGTTCAGTCCCATTTTAGCCTTCTTATGACTTGTAGACCCTGAAGAAAAAGCCCTTCGACAGACGTTACCACAGATCACGGTTTTGGCAACGATTTGGTCCGACTCCCTGTAATTAGGACACAATGTTCATCATGATATCCTTTATTTTTAAAGTTTGCGGTCCACTGTAAGTGAGACCGCTGTTCTGTTAATTCCAGGGATAGTTCCAGTTGACCAATAGTGGTTTGACTGGAACAAGCCTTACTGCTATCGTTTTGTTTTGTCTGAAATAATTGAGTTACATGCAACCCATAACGAAATGGAATACCAGAATCTAATTTCTACATACTCAATGCGATCTTTCAATCCTGTTTGAGAAATCGTCGTTGGTACGCACCAGGATACTTCCACGAGCTAATCTGTTACTCTATCGAAGACCATGTGGTGTGCAAAGAGGCAATCTTTATTTGCCAATAACAATGGCAAGCTTTGTTTTCGAAACAATATATAAAGTGTTGTCTAAACTGCTTGATATTTTATAAAATACGCATTGTAAAAGTGTGTGTAACAAGCTAATTTCTCTGCAGTAAAAAGTGGTTACATCCAGTTACATACGTATTGTCGTTATCCAATCTGCCTTTTTGTTTACCTCATAGAAGACCACCTGCATATATACACTCACATTCAATCGATTTTTCTATTAACGTCTGATTGGTGACTACTCTACTTCTTTTTTGAACTTATGTATTTTACTGATTGGTCTTAAATTTCACTGGCAATTTTTAGTAAAGTCCGGTAGTGGGGAATGTCGACCAATGAATAAGCAGTGCAGTACTTGGTCACGTAATTGAGCAGCTTAATGCGTTTTTGATTGAACACATCTGTTTAACAATAAGTTTCTTCTTCAGGAACATTCGTAACCCATCAATCCAGTCGCTTCCCCGAATTCGACATAGATTGCAATACAATTACAAGTCTTGGTACACTACCGAGAAAACTTCCTTAAACCTTATTTGGCGGCTAGGTCCTTTGTATATCTGTTGTTATAAGGGTTTGATACACAATGTGCGTCAAAGTAACAAAATCAATGGACACATGTAAACACAATGATTATCCAGACTATCCAACAAAGTTGAACACGTTTTGTATGTGTAAGTAGTGACGTTGTATCATTTGTTAACTGTCCACATAATCTAAAGGGTACCTTCGATGATTAAGTTAGCAGCGTTCCTGAAACGTTTGTTCCGAGGAAGGTCTGCAGTTCAACAAAATATGGGTGATCAATAACACCGGTTACTTGAGGCACGTTACGATATTCTGACATATTCGAATCAGTCATGTGTCCGTGGCGGCTTACTGAACTCGAACTGAGACAGGTTGGTTGACCCAAGTGCGCCATTGACATTGTGTATCACCGTACAGGCAAGCGGTGTAACATTGTATGAAACTGAACATGTGCACCTTGACAACACGCACATGCTGACAAAGAGACATACGTTGCAAGAAAATATAAAACTGTCAATTCAGTTTGTAAGAAAGACATTTCTTCGTACATTTTGAAAACAGCCGTTGTAAACACATGAAAAGACTGAGGTTTATAAAACAAGGATTTCGTCGCAATAAATCAAGATTTAAACTGAACAGAAATCAATGACGAAAACAGAATGCACGGGTGGAGCGAGCACTCTAAAACCTGGGGAAGACAGCTACACCAGAAATTCAGAAAATGTACGTTTGAATTCATTTTCTGGTCGATTACAAAGTGACATATATTTAAAACAACAGTGCTACTGGCACTCAGGATTTCTCGACCAGTCCGTGCTGAATTCGACGTCACAATACATCATGTAATTTTTGTCACCGTTAGATGGTGGCTTACATGGTTAATTCAGTCGATTTTCAACGAAACAATGGATTGTGTGGATAACTGAAAACAACATCGGCCAGTTTTGTGTGCGCAGAAGGCGCTGACGCAATCAATCTCATTGCCGTGGAATTGATTGAACTATTAGAACGTGAAAGGTCAGAACTATGTGGTTGGTTCGTTCAATTGTTGTTGCTATACGCAGTTTGTATAAAAATTGCTAGTTTTACGTTGGCGACTGATGAGAGTAAATCGAAATGCTAACATCTCGCGATATATGTCTTCTCTCTGTTTTGACTAAATGGATTAAGGGAACTCAATGTTTCAAATGTGTAATAGTCCAGTTATTGGCATAGCTTCGTAGCTCAGTTGGTAGAGCGTATTTTGCTTGAATCAATGATTTGTGCGTAATTAAAGTATTTACGTTTCACAAGTGGTTCTCTTTTAAATTAACAAATGCGTCAAACCACTTGTTGCCAAAATAACATGGGTTAACTGATGGTTCAAAAATCTGAAGTTTGGTGGTTTATGCAGTAACCCACGTGATCACATAAAAAATTTCAACGTCATTCTTATTTCTGAATTTGCACTTAACCGAACGGGCACCACTGTTGTCAGTATGTGCAAAGATGTTTTAAATATCTCCCATATGGTGTAATTATCGGAGGCTAGACATTGTTTAGTTTAGCATCAAAAACTGTAAACGTCGTTTTTTAACTACCGCTCCCGACTGCTAGCTTTACTGCCAGTTTTACTGGCATATATCATACGAACCAACTTACCAATTCGAGAACAAGCACTCAATAGGGAGTTATTTTTGGCACTGTTCTCCGACTAGGTGGATTTCGCAGTTAAATCAGGAGTTGAAGAGCATTCGAGGACAGTTTGTGAGAATATAATAAACCTCAAAGTTCTGGGAGTAATGCAAAGTATAAAAACGCTGAGAAATACACAATGTTTTCACTAACTCACCCTCACGGGAACCACCCCATCGAATTCCTTTTTGTTGAAAACCACGAGTATGTGTATCCGGCGAAACTCAATTACACATTTTGCTATGTGAATGGTCACTGCTAACAATAGCTTATTTGTGAACTGTTTTTAGGTCATTCTTACATTCATCCAAGTTTGTAGAACAGTGCGCATTTGATGTATGTTTGTAAAAAATGACAGTTCGGGAAAGATTGACGAGTGAATGACCATTTTTTAAGCTGAGTACCTGCGTTTCCTCAGACCATGTCTATAGTCGAATCTCATCAGGCGAGCATGTTAACGACAAACACCAAACAACCAACCTCTTCTGGTAAAGTTTATCCACCAAATACATATTAATTGCTCTACTAATTTGTAATTCATTCAGAATCTTTGTTTAAATCTTATCAGAATTGAGAAGCAGATAGATGTTGGCGAATAGTTTACAGAAAACATTTTAATAAGACTCGAAACCTGAGAGCAAGTTTCCTGGCTTGAACTTTCTCGGTTACTCACTAGGGCTGTTTTAGACACCTCTAGAAGTTGTGATTAGTCTCACATTTTTTCTGACCTTTCTGCGGTGAAGAAAATAACTTAACATGGTAAATCTTTTTCTGAGAAAAAACCTTTGTCATTAGTTTCATCACCAACTGTTTATGTATCGAACATAAAGGTTTTTCAAATATGGCCACTTATCACCCTTGTAACTAGTTTAGGGATTCTGTATAAAGAACAAATATTTACTCTTTTGATGCTTGATGAGTTGTACTCTCTGGCTCTATAATGAGATAAAGAGGGCTAACAGAAACGTGGAAAACGTCTGGATAAAATTAGCTTAACTCAAACCTAATCCGGATTAGAAAAACATCCGAGACCTCATAGATTTGTCATGTATTCACATCAACCGAATTTTTGCTACCGGAATATCTCAGCCAATTTGTACCAATGAGGTTGAAAAAAGTGTAATTGTTCCCGGAATTTATAAGAATTTGGAGTCTCAAAATCAATAGTTGAGATATGTTTGAGGTTGCATTACGCAGGTCAAGATCAGCATTATTTTTCTCAGTGGTAATTGTACTAGAAAAGAAACAGACCAAGAGTTCCGACTCCTAAAACGTATACCATACGTTTTAGATTTTATGTTACGAGAAAAGGTTTCATTACTTTCCAGTAGATTATCAACTGCCGTCCTAGAATTTATGCGTTTATGTTCGTCTATAATGCATTATTCACGTGCGGCATAATAGAGCTTCGTGTGTGAAATTCTAATCAAATCCTTCAGCCCTATTGCATGCTTAAGTTTATATAAGTGTACTAGGTTTAACGAAGATACCTGGTTGGCGTCAATTATTCTTCGGCAAACACCACGAACTGTTAGTATGTGTTCACTAGAAGATTAATTCTGATTTGTTTTCATGTAAACAGAAATATAATGCACTTGTAACATTGTCTTGGGCGATACGAAATAATCAGAAGAAAGTTTTCCTTCGATAGCTCAATTGTAAAATCTATCTTAAAGTTATCTTCGATTCGAATGTGTAAGAACAATACGGAACATAGGAATTACAAAGATTTACAACCACAAATGGCATGTTCCAACGAGCTCTTTTGCCCAATGGGTTTACTTCACGCACGTGTTCTCCAAATGACGGACACTGCAACATCAAGATCAGACACTGGGTAAAACAAACAACCATTGTTGAAAACACAATAGATTGCGTTGAAGTTGTTTATACTCGGGAACAGAAATAGTTTCAACTAGCTACTCTGTTTTAGTGAGAAATAGGATGTACACAAAATATTTTTATTGATCAAGGAAAATCTACGGTATAAAATTTCAGCTCCATAACAATTGACTTAGGAAGTGAATGCATTTGAATAATTTAATACACTAATTTTTACATCACAAATGTCCTTAATTTTGGCATCTAATCAAGTGTTGCTACCGGTCTATATCGAAACAGATTTTCTAACTATGAAATCCACTCTGAATCAAGCGGCAAATATCAGTCATGTAAAACAAAGATGGTCATGTAAGCGTTACCGGACCTTCTTAAACTTACATAAGTTCATGATATGGTCGTCGAATTAGTCTCGAGTAACTGTCTCAAAACTTACAACCATATTCAACAAATCAGAACAGCTGTTATAAAAACGTGCACAGACCGAACAGTTTGTGTAAACCAACGCACTGTGCTCTATCCGAGGTGTACTACCTACATCGGTCGCTAAACATGTACATATCATCAAGTGTGATTATCGTATGATGGAAGGATGCGTCAGTTTTTGTTACACCGAACGATTTGACAATCATATGATTTGAATAAAACTGTCACGCGCCACACATGTTATTTTTTTTACGTCACATGCAAGCTGAATACTCCGTTAACTCGCTCAACCTGTGGAACCCGTTTTGGCCTAACGTTTTGTCCACAGCAAACGAACTAAGGTCTTTTCAGGTGTGTTTTAACTGCGTCCCACTTTTAACAGATACCACCTATTATTCTTGAGTCTATACATCTAGTTGGTTTTCTCTTGAAACAGATAACCACTTGTCTATAACATCTTCCACATTTCTACCTACTAGTAATTGAACTAGTGAATTTTTGCCCTTGACATTCTTTTAAAAAATTAGCCTGCTTTTGTTTCTAAAGTTGCGTACATGAAAACCCAAGTGTACTAATATTTCTGTACATGTTGGTACATTCAAATTTTTTGTATCGTTTGATAAAGTTGTAAGATACGTACGGTCGATTCTAAGTATGACCATAGAAAACGTAATTTATCTCAAGTTATTTACCTCAAGTGTTCCCATTTGTCAATCACTGATTAGTTTTTAATGACACAAATCGGTTTGTTGAACGATTTTTTCAATTTGGAATAAACACAAGCGATTTACTCTCTTGTATAAAATCAACACGCTACCAGATGTAGGTGGATTCAAATTAAGCCTAAATGTTGGCTAGGACGATTGCTAAGAGATTTTCGTTCAATTTGTGATCGAAATTAATTTAAGATATTAGGACTTATATTTAAGCTTGAATTTACCTGTTCACAGCTCCATCAGTAATAATATCATTGCAGTCCATCGTGTATTCCGTTCCTGAGACTGTTAGATATTTCCGCATATCGGATATTTATACCGATAGAAGTATATGAAGGTAAGTGTACTTATGACATAGTTTGAAATAACGTATCTGTCAAAGACTGAAGGTGGTCGCATGTTTGTGATAAACCAATCTGTGTATATGATGCGAACTAATAATAACACCGCAACCCGATGGGGGATTATGTTATGTTAATCCAAATTATGGTCTCAGTTTCTTGAAAAGATTCGAAACACTGCTTACATGAGCTAGCTACTATGCAATGCAATGGAGATTACCGTATGCTGCTCGAAATGGTTTTCACGGGTGTCTACCTACTACAGAGTTATGTTCCTGTTACAGTGCATGTCCAGATAACGGAACGTAGAGAAATCCAAGTGGACTTAGTCGAGAATTGCAGACAGAGTTTAATCAGTCACACTAGTTTCCGTTGTGCAGGCCAGAATTTACCATGTTAGCAGTTGATTTTGGATGACCAATGCCCAATAAAGATTAGACCCAATAACTGTGGTAACGATTATGAAAGAATGAATGCAAATCGTTGAACTATTTTGAAGAAAGCCAGTTAGTACTTACTGCTAACATTAAGGGACAACCCAAACCATCACTGTATTTTTTCAGATCGAGCTCTTTCTACCGCAGAACCATAGGCCCTTCGTTCCATCTTGTTTACAACGCATCCACTCAAGAAGTCCAGTAAAATATAATTCACACCCATTATCAAGGGCTACCTACTTCATCTTCGTCTGTCTTCAGTATATACAATAGTTGGTGTGTTACAATAAGTATTCAAGTGATAATTTATAGCAATCATTCAGTCATTGGAGACTGACTTGCTCCTGAAAGCTGCTGTAATGCAGCCGCTTTCTTGTTTCATTTTCAATCAATACATCTTTCGGGAACTTCCGAATTATTTTCTCACGAGTTTTATTTGAGTGAACTCTTTCAAGTCCACAGTTTCTTTTTAACGTATACTTCGGGCATAATGAGAAATTACTGCTGTCTTGAGTTAGCCGGCCTAGCGTTCTTTGCAATATGTGAGCAGTTTAGTTGCGCTTCATTAGTGACCGAAATAGTCATCCTGTGTAGTATCGCGAGTGTTTTGCTTTTGAGTATGTGTTCATGACAACTGCACAAAATTGGCAGTCAGCTTACGTAATTGTGAATAAAAACTCCAGCACACAAAACGGAGAATGCTTCCATTTTGAAGTGGCATAGTCCAAATTGGAACGAAGATTCAGTATGATTAGTGGACCATACAGTTTCGGTTCACTAAAATTACTTTAGCTTTTCCAACTCTTGAAAATTACGTTATGGTTCAGACTGTAAGTGTTTTGCGGATACGGATGCCTAAAAGTGATAGCATTTTGTGAATGTAAATGGATGTGCGAAGAAATCTGTTAACCGTACAATCACGTGTCGAAACGTGTATGGTTAAGTCGTGGAAGTCTCCAACGTTTTCTCATATTCTGGGGCCTCACAGTAATTTATTAATCAGTAAGTTGAATGAGTTGTCTCAACTGTTCGTACCATTTGTGTTCCCATGAATGAACAAACAACTACTATCATTTTGGCAGCATGCTTACTCAGAAAGCACTGAAGCAAAGCAAACTCAAAATAAATGAGCCATATTTAAAAAAATGGTGCAAAAATAAAACTCGGATCAGTCTTGATAGTCCAAGATTGTGGTTCACGAAACCAAATAGGAAACAAGACATGCACTAACTCATAATAGAAGGTTTTAAAATGTTTGAAACAGTACACTTTGATGCTTAGCTAAAAGCAAATTTCATACCATGCTAACAGAAGCGTGTTGAGATTCCTCAACACATGAATGTACTCGTGATATAATTCACCGTCACTGATATTTGCTTCGAAATTGAGAAAAATATTTTGTTAGCGCATTTTTGAAAGCAGCTGTTATAAATGGCTTGGAATGTTAACGTCACAAAATACTGACAGCTCTGACGGAAACGGTAAATCATGCATACCCCCATTCCATGTATCGCTACAGGTGTCCGAGAAAGTCGGTAAGAATGTGCGAATAAAAGAACTTAATCTAGTCTGGTCTGTTTCCGTTGGATAGGTTATGAGCTCACACCAAGGTATACATGTGTCGTAGTTGACCGAAACGTGTTAGGTTACCCATCAACTCATTAGTTTTTCTGAATTCATCAGGTTACTATTAGTACTGGTTTAGTATGTGATAAAAAAGATCAATGGCATGATTGGCATCATTTTGAATAACCAAAAGATGCACAATATACACTCGGTACCAATCGATGATTGTAAACCCTGATCGGTGTGCCAGTGACGTTTGCGCGATCTGTTTTTGGCAAATGCTGCTTGTGGTTTATTACCTGTATGGAATACCATTGACACGTAAGCAGTACTAGGATTATTCTGTGTTTTGGGAACAGATATCTTATCTACGTGCGAAATAGTTGCACTACATCTTACAAGGCGTCAAGAACACGGTTTACGTATGCCTGTCAAGTATCCACATCATTTACATTTTCACAGACGCAACGGTAATCTTATGACCTGGTATATATATGTGCGAG
This sequence comes from Paragonimus skrjabini miyazakii, assembly GCA_014338405.1. Classification (NCBI taxonomy): domain Eukaryota; kingdom Metazoa; phylum Platyhelminthes; class Trematoda; order Plagiorchiida; family Troglotrematidae; genus Paragonimus; species Paragonimus skrjabini miyazakii. The sequence goes on along the minus strand of JTDE01001712.1, from coordinate 103,754 downwards.
AATTTGTGTACCAGGTTTGATTCCTACTGAATTCACCAGACCATGGTTAAGACGGTTCTGAAAGACGTCGACTGCTAACGTTAAGATATGGTTGGAAACTTTATTCATTAGCGGAAATGTTGAGTTCATCTTCTGTTATTCATGTTCTATGTCAAAAAGAAAAGGGGGAAATGTCAAGGAACCCCGAAAAAAACAATAGCAAATATGTCAACCGCACGAAATGCAAAAATGTAAAAAAGATTACTTTGTTTCGTTGTTGCTTAGTCTCGTTTTTGTTCACCCTGTCTTTAGATGAAGTGTGGTTGTGTCATAACTTTGAGCTGACCTCTATCTAGATACATAGTTTATATACCAAAAAGTAAGCATGTCTAATCGCTGATCAACATGATGTATAAAGAGTAACACTTCCTAATTACCACAGTTCTTTGTTATAAAGCAATTCTTAGTTTTACTGAAGGTTTGCGGTTTTCTTGAAGGGCTTTATTAGGAATTCTGAGCCTCGGGGTAGGCTCTAGCGAAATATTTGTGTTCGAACTCTTCACTTGCTTTTCAACTCATGATGAACATTATCAACACCTTTCCTTGATCGAAAACACAAGAAAACTTCAACCACATTCATTTTGTATACTTTCTTAAGTATATCACTCAAGAGCAATTTTATGGTTGAGAAATGCAAAAGTCTTTGTGGCGATCGAGCTGAAGCTTCTAAAAACACACCTGCAGACTTTTTAGCTGGTCTTTGGAAAGGAGGATTTCGGAGGTACCTGTGATTTCTTGTCCGCAACTGTATACAAATTTCAAGACTGGCCTTCTGGATGTTGCTTTGTCATAATGGACTCCTCCTTCCTACAGGTTCAAATCGCCTCGACAACAATAACAACAACAGTTCATCAAAGTTTCATCAAGTATCAAACCAGAGTACATAACTAAGTTTCCCTGACATTTTGACAAGCAAAGCATGTGTGACATCAACAGCCTGCAGATTTTGTCGAATACTTGTCATTTCGTATCGAATTGCATATTTCTCAAGGTGTCTTGAATACTCACTTCTATGAACAGGTATAAACCTGCCAAAACAAACCAACTGTTGTCGGTACTATTTAATGCAACGTTTACAGCAGCGAAGCATGACAACTAAAGGTTGCACTTATCAGTGTAATGTTCACCAGAGATAATTAGACTTGAACATCGCAATGGCAAATTTTGCCTATTGCTGTTGTAAGGTAAGTCAATCCACAGTAGACACTGTGTTCAAATATGTACACCAGAATCCAGTGGATGCCATTGCCTGGTAACGCCACTGCTGAACTGATAATGGCAGCTCAGTGTCTCAGGCACTATGAACTCCTACCTGGGGCCACTCGGTAACAACTCACTGTTATCTCACTCGAATCCCATATGTACACTGTCCGTAAGGCACACTGCGGGTGCGATTTTCAACAACCACCTGCCAATTTAGAGAATATAAAGGAATTGGTTGTTGTCATATATTTTGTCCCTACCCCACTAGTGTGGATGGACACAGCTCATGTTGGATTGTCAGGTTGTCTGATGAGAACAAGCGGTTGGTAAATTACCTACAGGCCCCCACCAAAAGAGGTGCTCACAGAACTGGTGACCGAGCAGATAATAGTACTGTTTCGTAACAAGAAGAATAGTTGGTCCGATCCTCATTCAGACTACCTCCTTCCGATGAACCTAAACAAGGATGAGGGTGTTCACGGAATGTCGGCTTGAGGACGAGCATCAATAAGCGTTGTAAAGCACTGGTTTTCATTTGTGGTGTCCTGATCTCCAGTAGACAACTGTCATTTGCTCAGCCACAATTTCACACTCAACAATGTCTAAGACGTTGGCCAATTTATCTGACCCAAAATAATTCCATCTTGCATTGTACGCTGATCGATGGAAAGAAAACACAAAACTGGCAATAACTACTACCGGAGAGATAATGGGCGTAAGTAAAAGTTCATGAGTCTAGATCGATTAATGAGTAAGTTAGGTTTCAAAACCAAACTACTTACCACTGCTCAGACAGTTAACCTTAGAAACTACCTAACTTCATGTAACTGTTCTGTTTGACACTTGTTCTGGCTTCGGGACCAATAATGAGTGACATGCTTGGCTACGTGTACGTCTTACATATTGTTGAATGGAAAAGAGGCGCGTAACAGTATTCACTAGCGGTCACGTAATCAGTGATCACTAGAACAACAATGGCAATCAGAAGTAGCTGCATTAACTATGGTTGAGCAAAACTGTCATAAAAGTGCAGTTTTTAGCAAAGTGGCAATCATGAACTCTGTTTTCCAGAAGTTCGTTATGCTTGTAGATGTACTCGTTTTAAAAAGATGGCGCGTGATTTTCAATGAATTATTGACATTTTACTCTGATGGTTTGGAACAATTTCCGAATAAAACTTGTAGTTCAATTCTTACATCACACCAAATAAAACTCCGTGTAATATTTCAATAAATTCCAACGAAGTTCACCTGATACTTGAAGGCAATAAAAGTTGATTAGAAAACCCGTGGTGTTTATAATTTCCGAAACGTGATAACATTCTGTAATATTGTAGATGTTCAAAAGATATTTTTCTCAGACCTGTTCTACGATGTTAGCAGTTAAGTACGCCGTTATGTAAGCCGTTAAGGATTTCTCCATGCCTGGGCAGCACACTGCGTCCATGACGGTTCCATGCATATTTTGCAAATGCTATTTCTGCAGTCCGTGCCATTCTGGAATGTGCACAATAAACACGGTGATTTCACATTCCACTACACAATTTTTGGAAGTTATCCATTACATTAGAACCGGAATGTTTGATCTGAGTCTAAAAAAAACAAAGCTTCCGGTGTATTTCCGTTCTAGCATCATTCTCGTATAAATTAGGAAAGCATGTCTGAAAAGTGGTAGACGTAGGTTGAGGAGAGTTGGCGTGACTCATTTCAAATATCTGGCTGCACATTGAGTAGTTTTGGTATATATTCAAAGTAGCCTTGCTACTTCTGTCCAAATTCATATGTCAGTCATTATTCTGATTGATTTCCATATTAAATGCGAGTATTTGACAAACAGTATTTATTTCTGGACTTCAAGACAACGTTTGATTAGTTTCCTGTAACCATATACAGAATAATTAACTTCTCGTTCTCTCTCGAATATTTTACCATGGGTTTATATTTTAATTTCATGTATACACAAAATAAACACTACTCCGAGAACTTCGGTACGACATGCTTTCATAAATGCCGGACAGTGTATTTTTTGAAACAAGCTTTCCTCGATATGAACCTGAAAAGACAAACTAGTCACAAACAAACAGTCACATTTTGCACGATCATTGTTTGAGCAGATTCTGCTGTTTTTGTAAACTATATATTGCAGAACTAAGGATTGCAAAATATGCGTATAAACCGTTGCTACTTGCAGCTAACCTCATTAGTCTGACGACGTTCAACTTTCTGAAACCGACGGGATCTCAAACAGTCCAGTTTTATGACCTACAAAAAACCCAAAAACCGGATCATCCACTCTAGCCTATTTTGTCCACGTGCAACTCACCATAGCAAGAGTTCGCAAACTGGCTCGTCAGAGTGCTAGAACCGAGTGAAACGGTCATTATCCAAATTTGTCCTGAAAGACAGTCTTGAAGTGATCGACCTGCTAATAGAAGTTAACATGTGCGCAAAATGAATTTTGTTGCCGGATATCGAATAATTCTTCACGAATCTACCTGTGAACAAAATTGTGCAATTACCGTACGATCCTATAACTTCTAACGAAATGTCGCTCCCTATATAGCAATCTACAGTAGAACATCTACCAAACTTGTCTACAACTAACGTTTCGTTCAAATGACACGGAAAAGATTTCACGCAGTTTGATGCAGTAGCTAATAGGAGTTATCTAGATTCATATCTCGTGAAAAGATTCGTTGGCCGTAAAGAAAGTAATGTAGGTCAGGACAACGCGGAGAGCGTGGTTTATCGAAGATATGTAGACGACGTAATCTTCATCGTTGATATCCAACAACGTGTCGATCCACTGATGAAAAACTGAGTTGCCGTCATGAGAATCTACTTTCGACAAAGTTGGAAAATGATCACTACTTGTTGCTCATTGATATACTTCTCCAACTCGGAGGTGAGGGCATCGTAAAACGCTCAGTCTATCAAAAATCAGCATGGACATAACATTCTCAGTCATTTTCACGCACCGATATAAACGTCTACTTAACTTTGTCGGGGCGATTGCTAATAACAGATTAAAACTGTTTTTGCGTGTGGGAAAGGAAATTATCATTAGATTGGCGGTAACTTGATGGTGCTGGTGGATTTTTCTATACTTGGGAAGGACATTACGGTAGTGACGGTTTTATGCATATTTTGTGAATGCTATTTCTATAGTCTTTATGTGATAAAATGCGGAGAAATCCGCTTTAACGGAGAACGTGCAATACACCAATGGTAGTTTGTCATTTCAAGCGTAGATTTTGTGTTATTTACATTATATCAATCATGTTACCCCAAATTCAACAAGGCACTTTATTTATGTCATAAGGTAATTTGGTTGTGGATATATAAAATTTATCAATGGCTAAGGTGACATAGGAAAAATAATAGGTTTGATAACTAATAAATTTAGAATGATAAAAAAATGACAACCAACAATTTCGGAATATTTCAACATTAGGCAAGCAAAGAAGAAATACTGGCCTCAATGTCTACGTTTATTATGCGAAGGTCGTTCAAGTTTACAAGTGAAAATGCAATTATATCACACGATAACAGAATTACTTCCGAAAGCTTTACAAAAATATTTCCCTTTGAATACTTCTAACCGTTCTGGCTGGTTAGTCATAGAGGCTCGTATAACGTAATTTGCCTGCCCTTTTCACACCCAGTTTGGAGACTTTCATGGTTACCTATATCTAATTAAGTTGCAATAACCAACCGATATTTTACAACAATTCCGGCTTTAGACGAGTGTAGGCAAGGAGTGAAATTATTTCCACCGGTTTCGGGGCCGATTGCAGATAGCCTGTTGTTTAGGACAAACAAAAAGCGCAGGTAGACCGATCAAGTGTAAAACATACACCTGAGAAATGCGTGCTAAAAACGGTCACTGAATATGATGTTTTCGTGAACGAGGCTCTTGACCTACACTAACAAATGTGTCAATACAATGATACCAATTGCACACGAGAACTAGTAACGGTTGCGTCAAAATGAGGGGCTTGACCAGAAAACAAATCACGCCACTGTAACTGACGGCGAAAGCAGACGATTGCAATTAGAAAAGGGGAATATGTACACCTCCGATTCAACAATGAAGCATTAAAGTAGTAAACGCAAATGATTCGAGTTTTATTAAGTAGAACAACTCTCCCAGATCAGTCGAATATGTACACCTCCGATTCAACAATGAAGCATTAAAGTAGTAAACGCAAATGATTCGAGTTTTATTAAGTAGAACAACTCTCCCAGACCAGTCGAAGTTCTGATTTTTACTACATTTTCCCTGGTAGGGTCTACATCGAGACCACCTTCAGTGGGAATCAACCACAGCTCTCAGGTGCTGCGTGGTTCCGAAACTTTTGTCCGCTTTCACAACAAAAGAGGTCGATATGACCGCACTCCTGTTTAATGGGCTTTTATTTGTACTTTTATCTACAATAGTGACGGACACACGTGATGTCAGCTGTTGTTTGCCTGCCGTTTAACTTGACCGTTCTATCACATGGTACTAGGCAGGCCCGTTCCTGTATGTCATAGCAGCTCCACTGTAATGTCCAACCGGCCGGCTGGCCAAATGTCATCTGCGCACTTGATTATCTATAAGCAGAAGTAAACAACAGCAATGAAGCACATGAACAAAGGAGCTTCATGTGTACTTTTGGTTGTTTGATGTACATACTTACAGGTAGATGAAGACAGCTGTGATATCATTTTGAACGATAGTCGATATTGTGATAAGATATATTCACATGATTTGAATGAATTGAAAGCCAAATTGAAAATAACTGTAGAATGGTCGAAAACAAGGTGGGAAAGTGGTACAAACACTCACGTTTCACTGATCGCTGAAGATGAAAGATAATCACTTTATTACAGGTCTGATTCTGCTAGTAATCCCTGCAAGCAAAGCATTTTATTGATAAAGTCGGCGAGAACAATCGGCGTCGGACTACTAAGCAAGATAGTGATGAACAGTTAAGCTATATTAAGAAACCTTTTTTGGACAGACACCGATAGCAAATATTTCGTAAAATGTCATATCTAAATTTTTAAAAAATGCGATACTGTTGTCTACAGTGCATCAAAGACCACAAATAAACAAGACTGGTAACTGTCCTGTTGTACGAAGATGCATTCCGTATCAACTTGGAGAGGAGACATTACATATTGGCAATAATGAATGTCTTCCAAGAAATATCCAGCATCGATCCAACTCTTTGCGAAGTCCGACGAATTTGAAGGCTGAAGAAGTACGTTTTACCTGTAAGGATTTGATGACAATACCATTATACATAATTACTGTGACAGTGACAAATTCTTGGATCCCCAATTCTTATGAGTTTACGGAGACCACCTGCTTCCTTATGGTCGTGCTATCAAAGTTTACATGATATTTTTTAACGCGTCACTGCACCAGTGTTGTATAACAGGTAGCTTCGCTTGTGAGTAGTATAGTGCGTACATTCGGGTACTTAAGGGCAAATATCAACGCCAGGAAGACCATGGACCAGAAGAGACTATCGGAATAGTGTGTACGTGCTATGGGGCACATGTCACCAAGGCGAATGAAAATGTACTGCGTCTCAATGTGTGTGAATACACGTCAGTAGTGCAAATGAGTGTACGCCTTCGTGATCCTGTGGTTTAAGACTATCTGTGTGGGATTTTATGCAATAAACGATTTCGCAGGAAAAGCGTTTTTTGCGGCTACAACGATAGAAGCTTTTGAGTCCTTATCGAGTGTTAGACAATGAATGATAGCAGTTTCCTGCAGTATGCGAACTATAATAGGAAGTACAGACGTCAAATTTACCGGTTTTATAACACGGTATTTGCAGTTTAAAAGATTGTTCGTTGTGCCGAATGCAGGATCGAGTGCAAGGGGATTTAAAGAAAGGGTCTTAAGTAGTGTAGTGTAATTTCCAGTGATAACAGCGAAAGAAACCGATGTTCTCAAGGCAAACTCACGGTGACCGCTGGTATGTGATGGACACTATAGTTAATGTGAAATGAACAACGCTTCCATTGAGTGTTGGCTTTCCTGCGAGTACTATTCAACCTCGCCTTTATACTGACGAGTCTCACACAAAAACTTGCATTAAAATTTTTGGAAGAGAACTGTGACGAAGAAATGTTCTGATGATGCACCAGATTAGTACAAGTATATAGGTTCAACGAATCCAAATAATTACCTACGCAACGAAAACAGATTTAACAAAATGTCACAGGGTCTTGTTAAATTCAATGCATCTGTCATATAAACACTCAACTGGCAATTCACCAATGTTAACGACAAGTGGTTTAGTCTCACACACCATTATGTCACAGACATTTAGGTCGAAGTCAGGATGGGAGCGCAGATTGTTGCACAAGCTTTTTTCAAGGACAGAGAATCCAACTGTGTAATCAAATGACGACCGACTCAGCGATGATCAACCTCCACTCTCTGACCAGTTTGCGATGGTTGACGGGAGCTCTGTAGGCTACATGGAGAGCCTGAAAGTTTTCAACTGTGTGACCAGCTGCAGAAGAGTATAGTTGAACTAGCCCTGAACCACGACGGATAGTGTTCGAAGACTCGTTCAGACGAAAGTCTTATCGCACAACGTACCTATTATGCCCTGAAGCGGGATCACAGTAAATAAACAAGAGCGATTCGGTCGAAGACAGAGAGTTTGTCTTTCAGGCTCAATTTCAGTAGGCGGGATATTGTGGACCAGAGACGTAGCGCTGCCGCCAAAGGTGCGTGCCCGATAAAGCTGAAGGTTCAACGTCTCTGTTACAGTATCGTGCTTGAATGGGAAGTGATAACGAGAAAATTACTCGCTGGTGAATATTACTCTGCCAGTCCAATAATTTTCATGTTTTTAACCAGATCTGAAATCCTAGTCTTATTATAATTGATTGGAGTTAGTAGGGTGGCTTGTTGTGTTTCAAGCCGAGGTAATTTACGCATTGCTGACCAAAAAATGTAGCTGAAAGTTTGTTCAAGATATTAATGTGAGGTCAGTGAGGCAGTGCTCAACATGGTTATATCGTGAAAGCGTGGTTAGAGTTCAACCGCTGGTTATGGCAAGAATATGTAAAAATAATGCGTTTAAACGACAACAGTACTCGAGTCTAGTTCTCCTTGTTGAAATAGCTTGCCTAGAAATTCCAACAGAATGTAAAAGCTGCAATCACCTATGAGTGGTGGTCAGTTCATATCATACTGAGGGTATTGTTCAACCTTTCAATCCAATCATTATGAGATCTTGATGCCTGTTTGACAACGACGAGTACCTGTAAAATCGATGCTGCAAAGCTAATATTCTTAGAGCCGAGAGCACTCCACATCTGGACCGCGCAATTTAAACCCACTTCTACGTGGTAATATAAGTCTATCTATGTCCTAGTATTTTGGTCGAGTGTGAACTCAATGTTAACCGACATGTAGCTTGTCTTATCTTATACACTAAGACTTGTTGTGCCAAACGTCTAGTCTTATTTGACAAAATGATTGAACTTCACCTAGTTTATGACAGAAGATTCATTAGTTTGTCATGTTTCCTGATGAGCCATTCGACAGAACATGTCAAATGCATTAAAATAATATTCGTTTAAACACTTTATGATATTACCGATGAGTAGTCGGGGATTTGGTTAATTTCAAGTTGAAAATCACCCACAATTGATCGCAGCTGTCGCATTCCCATAGACTTTCCAGTCGGCTCCTTTCGAAAAGAAGCACTAGACTCGAGTTTCGCTCTCATTAGAGCTCGTCAGTAGTGCACATCATCGCCACTGCCGGGACTTGAACTACGGACATTCAGTTCTTGAGACAACCGTGTTTACCACTGCACCTTATGATATGCCCGTTCCCGTTGAAAATCTTCAGTGTTCTGAGGACAATATGTGGTTTTACTGATCTGGTGTGTATTTACAATTCTGAGTTTGAACAAACTGTAACCACCTGGTTACACTGATATTGTTGAAGGTTTCTCTCATCCGCTGATTTCTGGGTTGGCTTTTCGAAGCACTTTGAATACGGCCAATCACGCAGCGGGACTAATTTTGTGTTCAAACACAGCATGACAACCGAGAGTCAACAGATGGGGTTGATCGTAAGTTTCTGCTTCCTCATTATACTAGGCACCTATGACATTAAACTATGAGTGAATTTTTGTGTACACGAGAACAGGTTGCTGTGAGTGAGTTTTATTGAGTTTCGGGACAGACACCTGTGTTCCCGTACAACTTTGATGAACATTTTCCAATGAGAGCCAGTCAATTCAATTCGCAAATGTTGTTTGAACAAAATCTCTCATTCCACAGCTTCATGAGATATAATCCTTCAGGCGCTTTCGCTCATCGTGGTGTGCTTACAACAAACACATTTCGATGTAACACTTTTCCTGACGATGATGCATGATGCGAAAAAAGTGGCAAACCCCTATTTTAAAAATGGACGTTCTTGCCTAATGAATCCCTACACCGGTGTCTCATGTACCGATCAGTTAATTTTTCGGTTAATCTTTCCGGCACAATCCGCTCCAGAGGTCTTGTATGATTTGTGGTATTAGTCTCATTCACACGCAAACGAATACCCAAATAGAATTCGAATTTGGGATGATTTCATTTGTAATGAGGCTTAACATTACATACGATAAATCTGAATATTTCTGATGAAGTTGAGAGCTACCGTGCATATTCTGAGGGAGCACAGATGTCGTATTGGTGAGGTCAAGTTTAGAACATACGTTGCTTTCAGTTTCTGTCGCTTTAATTTTCATTTCATTTAATTTCATCAAGATTTAAATGAACTTCTGTGAATTTCGTTTACTGTTAGACGAGTACTACTATCATGGGCGTCGGCAAAAATGATAATTCACATGTCCAAAACAACCGAATTTCTGTAACGTTATTTCAGCACAACCCGTCACTTCTTTTGCACTCTTTCAAAGGAAAGCAGATTTCTAATTGATTGACATGCGCTAACAAATTGCGATTTTTGAAGATCAAGCTGCTGATTTATTAAGTTATCCAGAAATTCAGTGTTTGAACAAGTAAACAGCGTCAAAATAATTGACGTCATAAGATTTTGACTGACCTGTTCATCAAACAGCTTCCAACCATCTACCTCCACACATTGATTAATCAAGAACTCTGAAATTCTCTCCCGTACATAGATTTTTTACTTAGTCCTATAAAACCGGTTATGTTGGATACGAGACCAAATGGTTATCTGAACAGGTCCGTCAACGTCACCCAATTTGGTCGAACAATGAAATGGTCAGTAAAATGAGTGACGTGCTAAGTTTGACTCTATTGTTTGCACCAACTCAATCAATGTCTAATGTGTAGAGTGGTAACTTATAGGATTCTATTAGAAACGGACAGTATTGTGCCACTTGCATAGCTAACCAAGAGCACTGGAGCACTGGATTTTGAACTGCCTTGATGAGTATCTAGTTTGTGAAAAACTTTCGAAAATCATTATGAAAAAGACATTTGATCAATGAAAATACTATTACTTTAATAAAATGTAATCACCGTTCACAAGGAATGAAAGACAACTATGATTACCATTTGGTAGGTACCATCAAGAAAAGCATACCAAAGTGTTTTTGTAAGGATTTTTATAAGAAAAATTTTGAAAACGTTAACATATCTTTCTTTTTTAATGATTTTAGAGCTTATCGCTACCAGTGTTAAAACGGAAAACTGTTGTGGCCTTAATACCAATTTTCTTGTTGTCTCCGACAACCGATGACAGAATTTGGTTTGAAACCGTCAAGTCCGTTAAACGAGGGATTCCGTCTTTTAAATGTGGCGGTTTCATGCGACATAACGCATCTGGTGGCTAACACATGTGCAAAGTTGACATATAAAAACGATACAAAGTGTGCTCAAAATGCCACCTTTATATGGCCCGGGTGGTATCCACCAATACAAACGTTTGAAGCAAATGATGGAACGACCAAAACAAGAACATATTTTACATCTTGTAACGGGGTAAGAGATGTATTAATTTGTTAATTTAATCGAGTGTCATTTGAGTTAGTTTTCACATTTATCGAATTGAATAAGCTTTTCGTTAGCCAACCTTGGCTTACTACGGTTGACGTTCACTCCAGTTGTGATGGTATTGAATCGTGGGAGCTGAAAGTACCTTAAGTTTCATTTTATTTTGAGCTCTAAAAACGAGTAAAGAATAATCTTGATTGCACAAACTTTTCGCGCACTGCTTAACGACATACATCACAATAAATTTTTATCGCATAATACTAAATGTACTTATCAAACAGAAAGATGCTTGATTCATGAATTGAAGCACAGGTAAGCACCTCATACACTGGAATGTGTCATCCAAGTTTTAGTTCAGCCGGTCCGGTCTACATTTTTCAGTCGGTTTTCAAAAAATAACGGCACCGTATTCAAAATGCTTCACGCCAGTTAAAATTTAGTGCGATTGTCTTGTACTCCCAGAAAGGTTCAGCTGTCAAATTGTAAGATATTCTGTGTCCGACTCCTGAATGTACGTTTTACGACAAGAGTATGCGGTCGCCTCCTCTCTTAAAAGCATTTTGTTACCATGAAGTTAATAACGACTATTTTATCAGCAAAAGAGAGCAGGTCTTATTGGAAAGTTATGGACTGAATTTTAAGCAAAAAAGGTCATCGTGTACCAGCTTGACAAACACGTTTCAGTATAGACTTGTCTGTTCACGGTCACTCTGCAAGTGAGTTGTTCGGTGTAATTGCACATTTTATTTATAAACTTCCGCTAACTGTTTCACTAAGCTTTGGATGAACGAATGTGGCACAATAAAATACAAACCTCCCTACATTCGCTTTACTAAGTCACCAATTCAACATTTTGACGTTAGTATATACTTGGTGAGCTCCGTCGCGACACTAACTTTAAAAGGATTCAAGATTAAAATGCAGGTCGGTCACTACCAGGCTATAATCTCTCGAGGAATCAGCCATGCTCTCGTGGTGTACAATGCGTTAATTTGTGTGTCAATTTGATTGAAACCAATTATTTGTAGGAAACAAAGGCCAACAAACATGATTTTCCAGTCGGTCCCGTTTGACAAGAAGCATTAGACTCGAGTTTCAATCTCATCAGAGCTCGTCAGTAATGCATGTACTTGTCACGGCCGGGACTGGAACTCCGGCCACGCATTCATGAGACAACTACTACGCTAGTGACCTCACGTTAGGCACGACCGAATTCTCATATGTGAACACAACCAATTTTGCTTGTGAGTTATGAATGCGACAGCTACGGTCAATTGTGGATGATGTTCAATCTATATTAGAACCAAAATCCCCTGATAATCATTCTTAATCTTGATTCCTGTCAGTTGCTTCCCTTGAATGCAAATACTGGTCAGCACAATTGCTTCTGGTCTTTTCAAACGTTTACATTTGCATACATTGTAACGTCAAAACGTTTCCTTCTCCAAACCAAATTCACTCTACCTGGATTTGACGGTGCACACATGAAATTAAGCGTCATTTGTACCAGACCTCACTGCATGACAATCAGTTCACACGCAGATCGCAAGCAAAGGCGCCGGCAACAAAATTAACTTCTGCGTGTTAAGTCACGACGGGTTCCCACGCAGCTGACGTCTACGTGATTGGTTGACCTTAGATGAGCTCACCAGAATGTCACCACCACAACGTTCTAGTCGAATCAAAATAAAGACAAGTTGCCATATGTTAACATTTTGTCTATTTTCATTTGTTACAACCATTAAACATTCAGAGTGTTTATTTTAGACAAATATCAATAGATATCAGATATACATCCGATTCCACATAGTATTAAGTAATCTGGACCAGAGGAACCCGACCGGCTGCTATAGCCATATTTAGTACAAAACGCCGGGTACCCATTGTGTAGTTACAAGCCGAACCATATTGGTCAAGCTGGTGAATTGCTGTTTTGCGGTGGTTAGCAATTGATGACGTAGAACACTCGGGTTACCAGGTTAAGCTTATTGCGTTAACAGTTCTTCTAGCTATTTCGGGATGTGTTCGGCCACACGCTGTGATAGTTGCCGTGTAATTTCACATATGTAGGCATCAATACAACTGCAAGTTAACTGGCACGCAACACGAGGAGCAGAACAATTGGAGAAACTGTTTTCGCAAATGTAGAGAACCGGATTTCTAGTGGATATAGCGGAACACAACCGCTTGTACGCGTATGTCTGAATTATGGCAGGCCATAAGTTCTGAATGAAATATTGTGCCAGAGGTTTCCGTTTTAATTACAGTAGCACCCTTTATATCGACCATTTGTTCTTGTTCATTAGAACTATCCAATCGAAAAATATTCCGCTGCCCTCAATCAGGAAATCTTCGTTCTCTCCAAAATATATCGTCGACTTGAATTCTAACGGAATCGATACTAGAAAATGATGTGGCGATAGGATTTCGGCGAAAAGTGCAGAATTTTGACACAGTTTTTAAGTCTCCACATGGCATGGACCATACATGAACCTCACTACACATTAATTCGAGCGTTACAAATTGAACGCCGCCCATATTCTATTCAAACTTTTGCGGTTCAACCAAACTTTTCTACTGGCACGCTTCTCTTAAACTTGTTAGAGCTCACAACTGACCCGCAATCTTCTTCGAACCAGAAGGTAGGAAGTAGTTGTCAATCGCTGATCGATTTATGTCAAACCCGACAAAAAGAAGTAATCACTTCTGAGGTTTCAGCGTCAGTGGTCAGTGACTAGTGTTTGAATAGGCATTTCGCTTACCTTGTGTAAGTTCAGACTTTGTCATGAATAACCAAGGATATGGTTACAGTGTGATGAATCCCAAATCTAATCCGTTCTTTGTTTTTCATTGGTTTACCAGAATCAGATTTTCGACCACGCTCCGATGAAATCAGATATACGAGAATTGTCTGGGGATTTTCAATCCAGCTGGATTGTTCATCCATCCAATCTCATCCAGTTTGATCTTGGAGCAATTGACACTCAGGCTTCCGTCGTTATCACAATGATGTATGTGAATACACTGGATGTGAACGTCGTTACGACTGATGAGAAATCTTCACACACAAGCCAT
>JTDE01001712.1:47637-60694 GCA_014338405.1 Paragonimus skrjabini miyazakii | reverse complement strand
AGCGGTGTGAGTGAACATGAGAATCACCTTCCAGGCAGGTGATACCTACCCACTTTGCTCAGTGGAACAGTAAGGGTCTTCATATTTCGTGACCATGTTATTGGTTAACCACCATGTGGTTTCACCCAACTGATGGTGCACTCAGTATATAATGCCCGGTTCAGTAAACGATCAGATGACATAAGGAGTACGTGACCCAACCATCGCAGTCTGTGCGATATGAGTAGTTGACCAACTGATCGCGCATCCCCAGCATTCCGGAATATGCACATGCGAACGGCCGTGTCGTCCACGCGGTCAGTCCATTTAATGTGGGCTAAATGGTGAACAAAACTACTGTCAAACACAGCAAGTCTGCTTATATCCTTGTTGCGAACAGGCCACGTTTCCGAACCATAGAGCAAAATAGAACGTACCCAAGGAATATGCACGCTCCCTTTCTGCGAAAACCGCACGTCCGTTCCATGTCACAGACGGAACAGGCTGGCAAAGGCAAGTCGTGCCCTTACCATCCTCGCTGACATCTCGTCAGTAATATCACACACTGGTGAGATACTGTTACCCAAGTATGTGAGTGTCCACAGTCTCCAGAGGATTGCCTACAACGAGAATGGTAGGAGTGGGAATGCTCAAATACTGAAGCAGCACTTTGCACTTTGGTCCGGTTGAGACCACAGTGTTTACCTCACTTGTCAGGTCTACGTGATTTGCTGATGGTAAGTGAATCATCTTTTTGACGTGTGGTCTAACTTACACCAACTCGACCACCGGTACAAACCTGTATCAGAGAAATATGCGTTTTGCTATTTCCACCTGAAAAAGTTCATTTGATCTCTTTCAGTCATTCGACCGAGTGGTATTCACGGTCGTTGTGAAGGCTTTTACTCGGCTTGTGCTTAAGATCCCATCGATCGCTGTCACACTGGGGACCAGTTGAAATCGACTGACGCTTGTTCACAAGGTTTGTCGACGCGACAGAATTACGATTTTGTCTCCAGTGAAAAGCTCCTTCAGAGCATACTTCTTCAAATCATATTTCTTTGGCTGCGGCGATTTGTTTCCAGTTTTAGTCAGTATCCATCACTCGACTCGAACTGGGCAACTTGTTCCCCAACTCGTCCTTGCAAGCGTTTACCGCAATCTCCCCATTCGAATACCAGTCAAGTACCTTTCATTTATGAACGTGTGCCGTCTGAGCAACTGATAAAACAAATTGGGCACACACAACTGCGTGATCCGAGTCCAGGTGGCTGCTACAAAAAGCACCAACTGTGACTGGCTGCTAAATGATTGAGTTGTGTCCATGACTGTGAAGCACACAGAGGTCTCCATGTGACGCAGTGCTTCTTCATGTGTTGGAACACGGTGCTCGAGATAAAGAGACCGTGGGATGCGCACAGCTGAAGCAGTCTGTCGCCATTGTCAGTGCGTTGTGCTCGGACACCAAACGTACCTCCCAACCGCTTCTCCTCTGCAGAAAGATGACTAAGCTGGGCATTAAAATCGCCCGCTAGTATGATGATACCTAAATGTCTAGTATGCCTCAGACGGTCAACGATGACGTCCTAAAACACATCTTTAGTAACATCCGATTAGTTGTCCGTTGAAGCATACTCCAATATAATTAATATACTGCGCTTTCCTTATTCGCATTGACAGGCTTCAACCGATTTATTGAACATAAATGCATAGGCGATTGTTTATCTGGATCCAATCAAAAAAATATTGCTCTGCTTCGAAACTCAGCGTGATTCCTACTCCGGCTTGATCACATGATTCAGCGTAGACGGCACCAGAAACCCTGAATGAGAAGCGCTGGGATGAACGGTTACATAAAATTGAGTTCCGGTAAGACTGGCGTCTCTGAGACACAGCATACATCAAACCCCAGTCTTGAAAGAGTACTCACTAGGGCAGCTTGCCGACCAACTTGTCGAGGAGCGCGGACATTGCAGGCGCCAACGTTTACTAGTTGCATTCGTTTTACAAAACAATTCTCACCCAAAAGCACAGGAAAGGCAGAAATCTTGGGAGACAAAATAGAATGAGAAATTCGTAGTGGATAACTAATGCCACTGTCTGGAGAACAATAACTTTTAATATTTCCGAGTCGTTCATGCCGCGCCGGGAGGTTGACTTACGGGGCCCGACATCGACTTGTCTAAACTTAGGGAGCATGGAATAAGACATTAATGTCTGATTCGGGTCACTGCTGCGCGCAGTGGGTGTATTCGCAACCACATCATGCTTTTGGTCCATACCGGTTGGTTTTCGATTGTACTGAATAATACGCCGGCGGTCACGACCAACCTTTGGGCGATCGGAGTGCCCTTTGTTTAAGGGTACATTTTCTAACCTCCTTCTGTCTTATTCGGTAGGCAGGAGGGCCGCAACTACGAAAATAATTTTACTATACGCTCATAGGATTGTGCCTCACTACCTAAGCACCCCTATGTGGTCAGTAATGTTTTATACAATCATACGATTTCATCTGGTATTCATCTGTCTGCTTCTCTTTGACCTGTCTGACAGGGTCGCATATAGAATAACCGGAGTCCTAGTCATCATAGACCGCAGAATTAAAACAATATACCAGCCTGACCGCCACGTAAATGTAAGGATGCGGAACCTTTCGACTAGTGAAGGGTGACTGTAGGGAGAGCTTTGAAGTTCCCAATCAAGCTGAGTTCAACCCATTATTCTAAACAAGAATGGGTAAACGAGAATAGACAATTAGTTTATGTTTGCATAGCAATCGGCGTTTACATTCGGAAGGCAGCTAGTCAGGTGAGCAATTGTTCCACAAGACAGACCTTTCCCGGTTGAATTCCGCACATTATTGAGTTATTAGTAATATAGTGAGCAAAGCGGCACGCATCCCATTATGTATTTTTTGTAAAGTGCTCTCGGGATTAGATGAACTTGACTGAAGTGATTTATATATTCCCGTTTTTAAGTGGACACCAGCATACTGCTACTTAAGATGCAAAACAGTGCGAACCCTCAGCTTTGAAAGGCAGGAAATGTATGGATACTTTCCGCTTTATACAACGGAAGTTCATTTCATGTAAGTTGTCACTTTACTAAATATAGACGGAGCAAGCACAATGTTGTTGCAAACGATACATAGCCAAGTATGCAATACACAAGTGTACACTATACAGCATGCATAACGAGTAGCATAGGTAAAAATTCGTCATCGGTATTGATGCCAGAAGATGGTCAAACTAACGCGGTTATCTGATCTTGGTTAGGGATACAGTTTTCTGAAACATTACTTCAATATAATTCATCAACACAGTTTAGTAACCTCACAAACAGAATCAACCTCTTGAGAGGGACCCATATGATGATTGACCACCGTGCGGTGACGGATGACCATCTAAGCACCTATAGTTTGTGTATCGACTGCATTGTATCCAAAGAAAACTGAATTTTTACCTGCATCACATGCAACTTCGTACATACCAGGATGTGGTTAACTATCCAAAATGTCATTTTACTCTCAAGAACATCAATATAGTCTACCAGGTAATCACTTGAAAAGTATCAATGATGAGACATTTAACTGCAAGAAGAAGCTGTGGTATTTTAAACGATAATAGAACCGAGATCGTTATTTGGATTAACACAGTGTCGATAGAACTGTACTTCTGCTGTGCACTAATTTCCAATCGGTCTTCTTACACCATGCGGCTATCAGCAACTGTGTATGCTAACTGTCAGACGGTTGTGAACGTTGATACAGCAAGCAGTGTTTGCTCAAGAGACTTCAAACAAAGGAATATTCAACGAACTCTAACGATTTGGAATTCACATCAAAGTATGTCCCATATGATGAACATTCAGGTTAGAGTAAGACTTATTTCATGGAGCCTTAGAAAGAGGACGTTGAATTAGACGGATCTGCCAGCTTGTACGCATGTGCAATAAGACGTGGTACCTCCGCATAGAACATGACTGACCTCACGCTGAAATATATTTTTTAATCGTGAGATAATATGACGAAATAGTTGAGTCAAATTTGCTTCCACCCCGTTAGTACGGATGGACAAAGTCCACTTCGGAGTGCCAGATTTTGCACTGGTTACGCCTTTAGGGGTTTAAAATATTACTCACAATGCTTCACGATGCTCACTCTCAAAAACATTCCTCGTCACCGGTTTTTTTCATTTTGGAATCATCCGGTAGAGCATAAAGTCTGGATGTAACTGGAACCGACTGCACTCCAAAATGTGAGTCAACGCTCTTATCAGTCAGGCTACCAGTTCTATGAAAGACGCTATCACAAGCAATGCGTAAGGAGCTGGTAGCCGTGCGGATGAGATCGTTGACTCGCGATGCGAACTACAAGCGGATTGACCCCGTTCAAACTTTATGCATCAAATAATGACGAAATCGGTCGTAAAGTGGCGGTTCAAAGATAAGCATCAAGAAACGTGACTAGATTGCGTCTACTTCAAGTCTATTGGTAAAGACCAGCCGTAGTTCATGAAGCGTCCAGTACCACGACTTGCTCATCAGGCTGTTTTTTTCAATCCATTTATTAATTGCTTACGTCATTCTAACTTCCATATTTTGCAATAAAATTTGATAATCACAGCCAAGGATAAGTTAGCAGTCGGCTTGATTTCCTTAAGTTGCATGGTTATTTTTCCTCCTAAGTGACAGAACGTCTTGGTATAAAACAAATGTATTGTTTATAAATATGGTGACAGATTTCGTATACCAAATAGAACGGAGTTAAGGGTCATTCCTCTTTAATCATGACTTTTGCAGTCACGTAGAATTTCCACCTATGTTCTCCTAAAAGAACCCATTAGACTTGAGATTCGGGCACAGCACGGACGCACAACCTTGCCATTTAGAATTTTAGCCATGTTTACATAACATAATCATATTGATCACCGACCTTACGTTAAACAATTATCATAGAGAATCATCCAGCAGCATCCACCTGTGAGTACTATTCACACTGTCTAATCACCTTGGTAGAAAACACAGTAACGTTACCACTGACTAAAAAAGATAATCACATCAGTGGGACTCATCTTCGAAGTAGAAGCATGCAGCTCGCTAAACAATATTTCGCTCACCACCATATATTCAGATCTCCAATTGTGGAAAATCGTCTTCGCTTGCACTGGAAACAGCAACAGAAACAACATGTCCAGTCTAGGAAAATTCTCCAGCAGCTGAGCAACGAAATCATGGCGGAAGCTCAGAAATGCCACATTTGAAATCAATTACCTACCCAAACCAATGAGTTAAATTCAGTTCACTAACATATTAGGCGAAATGCCTGTCCAGGCAAGATCGTACAAATAATTCACGTTGAAATCCAACAACGCCACCAGTGACCACTGAAACTGTAATACTTGCAGTCTAGGCGAAGTCAATATTTTTTCATAATCGACTGTCACTTGAAAAATGTGTTTTCGTCTTTCAGGCATAAACTGAAACCTAGGTCATTTTGTTCCACAAATTCCAAATAAGTTGAACCGGTTGCCAAGGCGCCATGTCATTGTCAGCGCACCCGTGTAGGTTATAACAAGTCGTTTGCTAGCTTAGTCTCAGATTGATGAGCAGGTCTAGAAAAACAAGCAAAAGAACTGTCTGGGGCTGAGATTGTACAAAATTAGTGCTAAAAAACCCGTATGTTTTTAACGATGCGTTTGCAAGTATAATTGCTAATTTTCACCGGTTAATCGGCCTGCCTAGTCATGAGGTTGGGGAATAAAATGCTAAACTAGCCGAAGTAATTTGACAGCTAAACTAGTGTTTTATGGACTAAGAGATGAGTCATTCATAAGTACTCACATATGAACGCAAAATAACTAACTAGTTGGATAATGTAATTATCACTGAAGGCCACACGTATTCGTCGGGGTGAGTTAACATGTTCACATGCCGTTTATGATTAGCCAGTGCTTGAGTATTTTAAATCCTTGTTACATTTGTCTTGCAGAGGAATTGTTAAGTCCCATTTGTTTATTTGCGCCTCACTTGTGCAAAAAGGTGATCCAGATAGTGCATGCTTTAGATATTTCAGTTTACTGTTTCGTTGATACCGGGCGTCTTATTTTGTTTCTTGTGTTTTATTTACTTACGTTTTATTGCTTTCGAACCGAATTGAAATGTGACTTTGTGGTAGATGAGTACACATGAACTAGAAGGAACAAGTTGTCTGACAATGCTTAGTGTTAACTATCTATATTCAAACGCAAAGACCTCTCGAGATTTTTAGCATATCTGTATTCACCTAGTGTGTTTTAAAGGTCACTACTGTCTTTTCAGAAAAACAAAACTTGAATTCAGTTATATATCGAGTTAAGTAGATACGCACCACTGGCTAGTTACAATAAAAGCGTAGCTCGAAAACCACTTTGTTCTGAAGTGAACCAAACGCTTTATGGCAACAGCGCGAGCACAACAATAAATGCCTACCATCAAACTCTGAATGTGTACTTTCGGTCTTCAACTTACACCTTCCAGTCTTGGGGAAAACTTTGCAGAAATTAGTCCTTGCCTAGTTCTTTTCTGTTAACCTGTCATCGTTTCAACAAGCAATCAATTTTTGAAATTTTCGCGAAAAGCAACTTGAAGAGAAAAGATTACAGTATTTACCTTTCATAAAGCCACTGAAGTATCAACGAAGAATGTATAGATGACCAACAGGAAAAAGCAAGAGATTAATTAGAGAATAAATTTTGTGGTTTTTTGAACCGATGCATTTTGGTTTCATTGGAAATCGTAGAACAACAGAATCCGTTTTGTTGTAAAATAAATGTCGGAAGGATAATGCTTGAATTCGTGGAAAACTGTTTTAAAATCACAAGCTAAATGTCTCGCTTTATCTTAGCCATCCAAAGCATTTTCATAAATGCAGTATAAAATTTTCAAACTTTAACACATCGAAAATTTATGAGAAGAAATTGCTTCTGTTAAAAAGGACATCTAGTACTTGGTTGTTGTTATTTTTCCAGCACGTTTAAAAAATTCATCCTCGCCTATACACTCCGAATCTGAAAGAACAATCCTAGCAAAATTTCAGCATATTTTTCCTTGTAAAACAGCCCAGTCAATATTACGAACTTTTACAATTGGCAAAGGCACAACGTTGAACAAAGAAAAGTTCCATTCCCAGCAAAAAGCTCTAGACAACTTTACATAGTCATCTTGGAAGATCACTTGAGAACTACATTGCACGGACTAATTTGACGAATTTAACGCGACAGTTCGTTTTAAAAATGAGTAAATTCTCAGAAACATTTATGAATTATGGCATCAGAAAGCACTGTGAAAATGCTAGCTGTCTGGGATTAGATATAATCCAACTAACTATGTCATAGTATGCACTTGATCGTAATAATTCTTCCAAATTTTTTTGTTTTTTTTATGTGGGAAAGTTCGTTAGATCCGACCACTAAATTATTTTTTTCACAAAAGCCTATGAAACAATTGACACACGCATTTTCATAAATCGGTTGCTAAGTAGTATAGAGTAGATTTCATGTAGTTTACGACCACTATGAAGGTAGTTACCGGAGTCGATTAACCAACCTGTGACTTACAAGAGTTTCTGGAATTACTATCAGTAGGTTTAACAAAATCTTGTGGGTATACAGTTTGAAGTTTATTTACACTGCACGCATCGATGTAAAAGCGTACAGTCTTTCGGAAACCAAATCGATTATTGTTTTCCGATTTTCTTGTGATCGCCAGGTGAAAATCACCAAGGTGACGGACTGTAGTTGAAGTTTTAGGTCGCTGACTGTGTGCGACTTGACAGGCACACTTCTACACGAATACGTACACCCACAATACCAGTAATAGCCAATGCTGACCAGTTCGTGGTCATCCAACTTAAATATTCACACAGTGTCATGTAACTGCAAAGTCTGATTGTTGCGTTATACCTATTTATTGTTTCGGAAAAATTCATGTTTGTCTTCTATCTCCGGGATGACTCATATGTTAGTTTTTTCTTTGCATGGTACAAAAAATTGTTACTGACTGTTGAATTTCTAAGTTTTACATCACTTATGTTTTTGTGTATAACGTTCGTCCAATTTGTTTGCTTTATAATTTGTTTTTCTGCTAATGATGGTATGAACGTAAGACATACGAGTTAATACTTCCGTTTGATTTCTTTGAAGCAGTTTCGGCACGTTAGTGTTGTACGTTTAAATTTTTCCGTTTTAAAAGCCCTTAATAAACGCGCCTTTAGTCAAAATGTTTACAGCATGTTTACAACATGTTTCTGCTTCTGATTTATGTATCAGCTTTATGGTTTGCTGACAAGGAATATGTACAAAGCAAACATCTCTTTTCTTTCTGTTGGAGCATCAACAGAGTTGCCCAAATTATCTGGTATTTTTCGCGCCTGTCACTCGCAAGCAGTTCTGGTCGCTGAAGAGTGAGTGAGTGTTGATTCGTTTTGACTGACCAATTTTGCCCTTTCGCAACCACCAAAGAAATGTTTCCCTATGAACGACGATGAAAGAACTAATATTACAGTTCGGACATTAATTCATATTTTACTGCAGAATACTTACTAAAAAGTTACTTATTCCCCCAATTGTTGTTTTGTCAACAGAATACGTCAACTACTCAGTTCTGTGCCATTACTATCCCCATGCCATCATCATTAACAACAGTTCGATACTTGTCCATAAGTAACGGGATGGCTTGCAATTTTATGGTATATTATAAACATATATGCGCATGTTCAGTAGAATTTAAAAGAACATGTTTTCATGCAACTCCCAATAAGAATATGGTGAATTTTCAGTTTTCAAAGTCCACGTGAATTCTCGTAAACATCCCTATAGGTGTAACAATGGTATTGGATAACTCCAGGCAATTTCTTCAATGCAAGCAACCCAGAATCTCTGCATGAATAACCTTACGGCATCCTATTTGTGATTACTGAATTGAATATGCATTATTAGGCTGGCTCTTGTTAGACTAGATCACTTGTGTAGTGACTACGATAATATTTAGTTCAGCCGTGTCCCTTCAGCTACTGATCTTATTGTAATTTTGCCATTTTAAATAATGCTTAGTTGTAACCGAACGAGTTTCAACCGATGCCTATCGCCTATTAACCGTGTTTGACCAGTTTCATAAGCAAACACTGCCTAATAGATACATGGAAAGACAGTATACACTCACTTCGTGTACTTCACGTCTGACAAATCAGTACAAATCTGTCAAGCCCAACAATTTGCCTCGTTCTCATGCGATGTGAATGCACTTGCGTGAAAGATCACCATCTGACGTCATACAGTTTGATCATCTGTTGACTGTGCATCATTTTGATTCGTGGAGACTTGTCGTGTACCTCATAGTGGAGGTTAAACAAATGAGTAGTTTGGCAATCGATCTCCCTGGATCATTTTGTAGATTATGTATGAGACGGTGGGACGGGTGTCATGGCGTCATAGCTGGTAGAGCGTTTGCCGTGTTTGGGTATGCTGTTTGTGTCGCTGGTTCGCATCCAGCCGAAGCTCTGACATTTCACAATTGGGTCTCATCTAAAAATATCTGCGTGTACTCGAATATAGTAAGCAGTAGTAATTTTAAAAAAATTGGTACAAACCACAAATGATGGTCGTGACCTGAAAGCTGTCAATAATGCCCAAACACCTGGAGACGGTTGTCAACTTTTATTATCTTTCCCCTTTCTTTCATGCGTTATTTCATTACTTTTTTCATTTTGTCAGAAAATATTGTTCCAAAACACTATACCATCTAGATGAACACAAATCTGTGTGCGTTTACTTACTTGTACCGATATGTGTTTTTGATTATTTAACCATTGTGAAATACTACAGAATGATATTTTTCAGCCAAATAAATCAAGTCCACGTTTCACCTAGATGTAGTATCGTCCGTTCCCAGCAGAAAATCGTGCTTCGATTGTTGTGCAGTTTTCAATAGCTTAGGGTCATTTTTATTTGAGTTTAGCAATCAAACCGAACTTCAAAGCAGTGATAGATGCCTTATAGAACTGATCGGAAGTATTTGTTCACAGTTTTGTCCTTTTATAAAGTTTTACATTTGCACCTACTCAATATTCCATAAATCATTGTAACAAATTAATATTGTTTGCTGAAGTTCATCTAACATAGAACCATTTAAACATATATGTGTGCTTGTTTTAAGACAGGTGACAGATAGATAAGTCTGGTTGACTCGAATTATGTTTCGTCATGATAAATTAGGGTAGTTCCCCTTAAGTGAAACGCGCGTAATAAAAGACATCAGTGAACGGATTTGAAAATTTTATGGGATAATATGAAAGAAGAATTTATGAAGAAATGGGTAGATATTTTTAAAATCTACAGTAGATTAACATTATGAAGTAGTTTAGGGATACAGCCGACAAATGCGCTGACAGACAGCACCGACAGTAAATAGATTACGGACAGACACAAAGGTGATGGACTGTAGAACACTAGTGAGAAAACGATCAGGGATGTTGGTGCTTTGATTGACCTTGTCTTAAATGCCGATCTGGTGCAGGTTTGAACACTTAAACTTAGTGGGCTGTGATCACAGATTTACTTGGGGCATTTCAGAGTGGAAAACGTCAAATTGAGTCTTCCTGACTGTCTATATGTGATACCAGTTTCATTTTTGGTTGATAAGTGCAAAATTTCGAACGTCCAGTTTGTCTCTTCTCAGATACCTGTAGTTTACTGAAAACTAATCTGATGTTGCCAGCCTTTTTGAACGACGGAAAATCTCAAGCTTTAAGCCTTTTGTACTCCGTCTGCAAACGCTTTTAATAAACGTCATCTTTTTGACTGTTTTTAGCTTGTTTTTACAGTTTTGGTTTATAAGAGAATTGACAACAGGACTATATACCGTGTAGATAGCTTCTGAGTTGAAGTATTTAAAGATCCCTCCTAAACGTTTTTTTTGTCATAGTTATACAAAGTATAGGCCGGCATATCTCGACAGTCATTAGTCTCCAGGTTCTTTTCAGTGTTCAGATACCACCAGTTTGTGATCTCTCAACCAATCGTTTGTACAGTTTAGATGATGGTTAGGCTTAATCTTGTATTTAGAGGCTTAGAATGATAAATAATTGTTTGATATCACTGAGTATAACAGTTCACGTATTTTTGAAGTACATCCCCATTCTATTGACTGTGTGTAAACTGCCACAATTTTTTGTTATCTGAGCGATATAAAAGTGCCGGGCAGGTCGAAGACAAACAGCACAGACAGTGAAAGAGCTAGGATGGACCTATGTAGAACAGATGCTATTGTATGGCAGCCAGTTCGATAGCTGGTTCTTCATCTTTGGGTCAAATCTACGTCACGTTATTTATTCATTCAGCCATCTAGGCAATAGTTCCCTGAGTCCATGGTCACTTATGCTTATGAAAAGGTAGAATGACTGGTTCTGTTAAGGACTTTAGAAATGTCTATGTATAATGTAACGATGGGCAGTTCCATGCTAACTACACTAGTTTAACAGTCACGAGTAATTAATGGTCTTGAGTCATATGACTGTCTCCTATGAAGTCCATGTTGTGCTTCATTGCGACGTTCAAACTCAACAATAATTGTCATAAGAAACTCACGCGGCAGACAGTTCATTACGCTAAAGGCAAAAGGAAACAGATCTGTCGACCGATATTTTCCCTGGTTCGGAACAAGCCAGCAATGCTAAGGTATTCCTTACTGTCGACTATGATATTGACCCATTTCTTGTGAGTAGTAGGGGATTTTGGTTTTCATATAGACCGAGCATCACGCATAAACGATTGCAGCTTTCGCATTCCCATGGATTTACCAGCCAGCCTCTTCCGAAAGGAGGCACTAGACTCGAGTTTTGCTCTCATTGGAGCCCGTCAGTAGTGCATATCGTTGCCATTTCCAGGACTAGAACTTCGGTCAAGCTGTTCATGAGACAACCGTGTTTACCACTGCCCCATTACCTAACATTATGCACGACCGAATTATCCCATGTGAACACTCAACTACTAATGAGAACGAACGTCGGAAGGAGTCGACTGGAAATTCTATGGGACCGCGCCAGCTGCGACTAATTATGGGTATTGTTCAATCTATATTTACTCCCTTTTTTAACACCTCAAACCACATACCGCATATGTAATCCAATCTAGTTTGCATTATATTTATTACAAGTTTTCCGGAAACTACAAAGCGGTATCACTGTATAAATAACAATTATGTTACATTGTGGAACAGGTTAATGATTCTTTGGTGAACAATTAATAGTCGACAGAATATCTCCGTATTTTGAATACTAGTTAACATTTACGAACATCACATCAAGTTTTTCTCAAGCAATAAGCAAATGGATCATTAGAAAAACATTTCGACACACTGAAATGAATGAACTATCACATGGACTAGAACGCAAATGTAAACTGTTTTTTTTTTCTCTCTGATATAATTGAAATGATGAAATGTCATTCAAAGGTGAAGTAGAACTCATAAAATCAATCAGCACATGTTCATTTATCCTATGAAGTACACTCCAGAGATAATTAAACTTTGATGGATAGAAAGTAGACTCTGCTTTACAAACAACTGAACATTTCATTAAAATTAGCATGGCAGTTGTTACTGCATTCTTTTATTGCTTCGCTCTAACTTCACTGTATTTATCACAGTTTTATCATGAAAGTTTATGTTTCAACAAGCATTGATTAGAGCTTAGTCCTGATCACTCAAGCTTGAATACAAACGTCAAACAAAAATTTGAAAATTGACAATGTTGTTGATTTCAGTTTGAACAACTTTATTATATCTAACGTTTAGTTTCTAACGACTTTCATGAATGAAATACAATGTTTCAAGTTAAACATCGCCCACAATTGATCACAGTTGTCGCATTCCCATAGACTATCTAGTCGGCCACTTTCGAAAAGAAGCACTAGACTCCAGTTTCGCACTTGTTAGAGCTCGTCAGTAGCGCATATCATCGCCACTGCCGGGACTTGAACCACGGACACGCTGTTCATGAGGCAACCGTGTTTACCACTGCGCCATTGACCTCACGTTAGGCACG
>JTDE01001712.1:33491-47537 GCA_014338405.1 Paragonimus skrjabini miyazakii | reverse complement strand
ATGTGAACGCTCAACCACTTTCGCTTGTGAGTAATGATCAGGTTGCCCGATCGTCTTGAAATGGAGACACAGTAACTGTCCTGTTAACTTCAATCGATAAATCCGCGATTAGGACTTCCTAGACAGGTCGAGATCTCTGATCTCATTAAACCTGCCAGGCGATATTTTAAATTACTGATGAGTAGTCGGCGATTTGGTTAATTTCAATTTGAACAACACCCACAATTGATCGCAGCTGTCGCATTCCCATAGACTTTGCAGTCGGCCCCTTTCGACAAGAAGCACTAGACTCGAGTTTCGCTCTGATTAGCGCTCGTCAATAGTGCATATCCTCACCACTGCAGTGGCTATTGTCCTGCAACAGCGTGGCTGCGGGCCGGTGAAAAAGGTTTCACTGTTCCCAGTTTTAACCAAGTTTTGACAAAAATCAAAACTTTTCAGATTTTGATTGACACAGTAACTATAACCACTGTTCAGTCTAGGCTGAGGACTTTGTTTAGTTGTGCAATATGGACAGAACCATTAACTTTCAGGGGATACCGTACACCTTAATCACTGTTATAAGAGCCTCCCAGAAACAACTATACTTAACCTAAGTTCTTCTGTTTTCTCAGCTAAATGACCCTCAGTTCTTAATGCAGTAGCATCGATATCTTGGAA
Organism: Paragonimus skrjabini miyazakii; assembly: GCA_014338405.1. Classification (NCBI taxonomy): domain Eukaryota; kingdom Metazoa; phylum Platyhelminthes; class Trematoda; order Plagiorchiida; family Troglotrematidae; genus Paragonimus; species Paragonimus skrjabini miyazakii. The sequence goes on along the minus strand of JTDE01001712.1, from coordinate 46,877 downwards.
TGTGCAGGGATTGCACAGATTCTACACAACCAGACGTGCAAACAACTGTCACTTTCACAAAGTTCACCTTATCTTCTGTGGGATCAGGTTTCAGTTCACCTGGTTGGTGGCCAAGGTTTTAATGAAGTCAGACCTTAAACCAAGTTACTACGTTTGATTTGGTCACATTTTAGTGCGTAGTGCCAATGTGTTAAGGAAGTTCGTGAACGGACTGTTGCATATTAGCGATCCGTTTTGCAATCAGTGCGCCTACAAGCCTAGTTTGGTTCAGCATGTCGGTCATGTTGGTAGTTTTTCTGAAATTCAATGTCCTCTTTCTATTCTAAAATTGATGCTTCTTCTATGGGGCTTGTTCCTTCGCAAGTAACTTATAGTTTGGAGAGGTTTCAGCTTCATAAACATGTTCTCTGCAAGTGAGTTTCCCCGTATTCTGAAATACCATAAAACTAATATTGTAATGTAGTTTATAGTGTTGTTAGTTAGTGGGGTTGAAACCACTGCGCTTTGCGCCAGAAAATTTAAGCTAGCGCTATATCTTCGGCTCATAACTGACGGCAATAACGACTGTGTTGTCAAACTTCTGTGTCTGCAGCCATCTACCCAATCCATGTCATTGACCTGACACTTCAGTGCTTCTGTTGATACGAGATACTCACTATTAGTTAACTCTTGCTACGACTAATTATTCTACTAAGATCCGCTACTACAGTTAGTGACTGACCTACAACGCCGGACACGTTACATGAAGTGGACTGTTCAAGTTCTATGTAAGGCGTAATGTTTTTATCCTGAGAAAGTAGAACTCAAACTGAGCAGTAGATCTTGAGTGGTAGGCCTTTGGGGAGCCTTCTTGAATGTATGATTATATACACTTGTCAATCATCAGACAATACATTTCCGCAAACAAAATTCCAGGTTGATTCAAACCCGACTTCATTCCTGACTGATCGCAGACTGATTGCATAGAATTTCCTTACCTAACTCTACTCCTGTCTACCATTCACTTTAAAAATCAATGCTGTTATCCCCCCCAGCGGACAGTTTTACGAGATACCGTCACAAACGAGGATCAAGGATCTGCTGAACGAGCGGATGAGAGCGTTGAATGGCGATGCAATGAGTTGCCGGTTCGACCTCTCAGTTGAATTACCTCTACCCGATGAATCCAAATGCGGACAGAAAAGTTCATGGTTTAAGAGTTAGCATCAAGAGGAATGAGGAAATACCGTCTCTTTTAACACTCCTGATGAAGACCAACAAGGGTGGAGGAACATTAAGTGTCACGACATACTCGTTACGTTGAATTCATCAATCGTTTACTCCACCTAATTGTCTTACTCTGAAACATGACTTCATAATCACAGTCTAAGATTAGTTAACGGTCAGTTTTATTTTCCTTAATTACATGGGCATTTTTGTGATATTCACGCTATTTGGCCACATCACAGGCGAACTTACTTTGATATACAAAATGTTAACTCGCGAGTTATATTCTCCGTGGCAAGCTTTTATATCTAATCCAAATCACAGTTCCTAATACAAACTTCTAAAGTACGATCGCCCGAACTGAGCACCTTCTTGTTTGAGCTATTTTCCAACCCAGTACACCACGCCTGAATTTGTCCTGGAAATGTCACTGTCAGAAGACTTCAATTGAAGGTTTGATGAAAATATGCGCGATATTATTTTCAGTTTTCCATCGGTTTGTATGCCTGGATCACTTCGATATGGAAGATTACTTTTACTGCCTTTGCCAATAAGTCACTGTTAACTGAATTATACCTGCTTTACGCTTTTATTTCCACTTTCTGATTAAACATCTTTTTCTCCCATGTCAAAATTGGTTTTATCACTAATATCCCTATCAGTCCTGAACCCACGTCTTACGTCTGTAGTCGTGTCAGATTTTCAGTCCGAGGTGATCGGTGTTCATCAGCACCATCGTAGACGAACTCTTCTTTTTATGTTGTTTTATTCTCACTTAACTATTTTCAACAGTTCCAGTGAAAAATTACGCTCGAACTTGTAATCTACAAGAAAAGGTTGGGGAAATATCAACTCTATCTATCAATCGTGTTTCAACGAGGTTGTGTTTTTAACAAACCTTATGGTTGCACTGTGATGAAAAACTTTGTCTGAGCTTCTTTTAGAAGCAACTCGCTAAGCCACGAGTCATTATGATGATAATAACTAAATTCGTTAAAAATGTTTCCCATATCTTTTAAGATACTAATCGGTCTGCGCTTTACGCGTTTTTCATAGGTCTCGGTTAGGTGAGGCTATTTTATCTGTCATGCAGGAAGCATTCGTGCCAAAAGTGGAAATCATTGAAATGAAGTATCTGTTGCGCAATACAGACGGTCACATTCCACCAGTTTGCCTGTTTCCCGAATCAATCGCGTCGGTTACCCATGGAGATTACTTGATGCAATTGGCACTGTTTCCCAAAAGTAAGCTGTTTGTGATGGCACAATTCTACGGTGACCAGTTTGTGGGATTTTGTTGTGATTTGATTTGGTAAACATGATTAGCTCAGACAAGTTAGAGTTAACGAATACGAAATCAAACGCGATGACTAAATCGAATTTATGTTTGTCGTACAAATGATTTAGTTACTTTTGCGAAACGTCTCAACAGTGAGTAGGTTATTTACAAGCTGTACATATATTTTTGTAAACATAATAGTACTATGAGTTCGACTTGTTCGGAGTTCGCACTTTCCACTCCTGAAACTGTTGGGAAGTTAAATGTTGCCAACCTATTCACTAGTAATACAAAATTGATGCTTAATAGAATGGCTAGCGGATGCCGGCGTTAAAAATTTGCGATAACCCTATCCTGTCAGTTCATCCCTTGGGTCCATTTAGTGTACACAACTGGAGAATCAAGTGAATACAGGCTATATGTATGATGTCTAAGCTATCAGAATCGTTGTGTGGCTAGACTGGTAGAGCTAGCCCTAAGCAGAAGTATTCTATTGTTGTCTCAAGTTCGAAGCCAAGAAGACTCCCAGATTTTAGGCTGGGATCTCATGTAATGAACAAATCCATCAAGTTAGTTGCTAGTAATATTCACGTTTGCTACAAGCAACTTAATGAACCCTGATGTCGCCAGTAAACGGAGAAGTGGAAGAGAAATTTAACGCAAATAAAATGTATCAGTGGTTTCGTTCTCGTAAACCCTATTCGAGTTTGTGATCTGCACTACCCAGCTGACTGACGCTTTTAAACTAAAGCATTCCACACAAAAATTAGCATGGCCTGGTAAACCCAAGGTTGTCGTTTGCTAGACACGACCATATCATGATTGTCTGCCTATTCAGATTGCCAATTTTATTCATTCTGTCACGACGATCACGAACTAGCAAATCCAGTCGAAGTCCAGTTTTTTCGCAAATGGGTCTCTTATAAGAGTAATGAGCAAATCGGAATCAACATACACAACGCTAATACCCCCGCGGTTACCAAATGGAAATCATGTATGTCTTTCACAAACGGAATCGTCTCTTCGATTTCTCAAACCGTCCGGAAGACTTCCATCCGCTTTGACATCGCCCTCTCTCCAATATCCTTAAAAACAAAACGAAAAGGGGATCTGATTCAGCAGTCTTGTTACATCTCGATAACTCGAGGTCAAGGACAGGCTCTGTTTCTGAAAGAGGGCCGCCTGAAACGTAATAACTGACCAGTCACGCCCCATTGTCCTCACGGCCCGATGAAGGCTAACTGAACTGTTCTTCAAAATACTTAGCCCATCAGATTTAGGGGATTTTGGTTCTTATAACAGGTCAGAAGTGAACCATTTTACACGGACTTCACGACCAGTACACCAGCGAATATCTGCCGTTCCAAGATAAAAATGTTAGTTCCATCTCTTTCGTCTGTTCGACTAAGTGATAACCGCTGTCTCTGTGGAAGCTTTCAGTCACCTTGCGTTCAAGTTCTCGACAGCTATCGTAATTATTAGTTTAGGGTAGAGTTGAACAGCAGTTGTTTGTAGGATCTATCAAATTGAAAAGAAAAGCTAGTAGTGTAATCTTCATTTCCGCAGTATGTACTTGGTATGATGCAACGAAATTAGTTCGAACAAATATCGTGCATTATACTACTACTAGCTTGTCTTTTCAAATTCATTTTGGGGAAAGCTTGTTTCAGTTATTTATCAACTTGAAAGAATTCCAGTACTGTCGCAAATGACCAGTTACTTCCGAAAGTACACAGTTGCAGTAAGCTTTTCTAGCTGCTCTGAGTTGTTGCGATTATTTGTTAGATTATGCCACCTTCCTCAAACTGGACACGTCGTGCTCAGACAACCGACATCACGTATACACTTCCGGAGAACGATGAACACTTTAAACACTTAAATGGTCAGATATTATGATCAGATTTGAGAGTTCATTTTGTCTCAGGGGGTTAGCGGAACCGTCATGGAATACATTCTGTCCGTTGGGGCCTTCGCCGACATGCCGAGTATACAGAGAATTTTAATCTCTGCTGGCGAGCTTCAGCTAACTTACTAGATGTCACAGATCACAGCCGAATGTTGACTTGGATCCAATCAATCGACCATTGCTTTGCTGTGAATTTCAGTATGATACCACCTCTTGGAAGAAAACTGCGTCAACCAATAATTATCTAGAGGCATACTCGAGTTAATGGGAGTGCTAGTAGCATCGCGCCTTCCAGACACAGAACACATTAGGCCCCAGGCCTGAGATAGTACTCGCTGAAACAACTTTATGCCCCACGTGCTACAGGGCGCAAACAGAAACATCCTTTTTCACCGGTAGTCTTGACTTGAGAAAACAGTTATCAACCAATTGCACATGAACTTGGGAAAACAGGGCAAAAAATGTAGTGGTGGATGACCGGTGGCAACGTACATTGAACGATAACTTGTGACACTTCTTTATCTGCTATGCCACGAAAGGAATTTGCTTCGTGGAACTTCATCCGTGGTTTGTGATTCGAAATTCAGAAGTACGAGACAATTTGATATGAGGCCTTCTGGTTGGACTCTACCCGGAGCTGATAGCTCAAGATTCAAGCCCATTTGTCAGTGAGAAGCTTGCCTAGCTTGAAAATGTTCTCTAGCAGGCAGTTATGTTTGATTCTACTTATTGCTTTAGACAGCAAAGGTGTTAGGCAAGCAAACGGTGGTACTGTCCTGTCTCACTGTTTTTGCACTTGCGTTGTTTCTATGAGGTTGGTAAGAGAAACGATTAGATCAAAAGCAGATTAAAGCTCACAGTTGTGTTGTAAGCTTTGGCACACTGGGACTTTGTGCACTCTGGTTATGGCTAAAAAAACAGATTATGACAACGTCAGGGGTGGCGCAAGTAAGCTGTTTTGGGCTATTGGAACAAACGATTGGAGTAACTACTGAATATAAATGATGATGTGCTAAGAGCGGGGGACGCATTTTTAATCTAATGGTCAAGTACGTTAAAGCTTTTGAATTATTCAAAAACAACCCTGTCAGTAACTCTTACGGAACAAAAACGTTTTGGCTTGTTCAAATATTTTGAATGAGATTATTTAAACGCTACAAATGGGTGGTCATTAAATTTTCCACAGTACCTGACGTAAGTAACCACTTCATTATCCCAGATCGCCATCTTTAAAAACAAGAGTAGACAATATCAATACGTTGTTTTACAAAACACCATGGGGTTAACGTTCACTCAAGGTCAAATTTATAGTCTATGTTGAACAAGTTTTTTAAAGTTAGGACCTGAGTAATGCTCACTTTTCTACCAAATGATCAAGCAATTCTGTTGTATTAATGAAATGCACAACGCGTTTTTTAGATACTCTCAAAACTGCACAAGGCCAAATCATTGTCACTTACATTGCTGGTACTCAGAAAGAAACGCTTACTTTGAACGTGAAAAATATTGTGTTGAGCAATGCAAGGAAAGAAATGAAGGACAGTTGCTTCCTTCACCAGCTTGCTTTACAGTATGGGCTTTCCGTCGAGTCATTTGCCAATCTTGCTGATACAAGTAAGTTGCACATTTTAAATAATTCTCATAAAAATTTACGGGTCACAGAAAACAAAAGTTTCCTGATAATTCTTCGCTATGTATGCGGTGGAAAATTTTAATGAATGATTAATGATGTGGGGCACTGTTGATAAAAGACTACGCTGCTACAAGTCCAATGCGTAGTCGAAAAATTATTGACGAGTTTGTAGTTCAGTACGTGTCTCAATACTGGAGTAAGCAGTCTGGTAGCCATGATGACTAATAATGCTCATCCTCTACAATCGGATTTTTCTTGTTTGGACTCACTGGGTACAGGCAGTTAGAACTGGCGATCGAACAAGCAACAATCCGCGTTACGATCCAGTGCTCTCATCGGCCAAAAAGCTATCAACATATTTTGAAAATTCTGTATGTAATCGAACTGTAACTCGTTTTCACCCTATTTATGAAGTCTGGTGATGTTTCCTTTGACCAAGACAACCATTTGACTTACAGAAACGTCTTGTATGAACAGAGAAGTGGATTGCTTAAGGGAATAGTAGACAATTCTACGTTAACAAATCTCTGTGTTAAGACCGATTTGAGATTCTTGATTACCATATGTTAACTTACACGGAGGGTTACTGCGAAGTCAGTGTGATCGGAAGTGAGCCCACTTCGCCACTTCTTCGTTGATCACTTCTAGAACCATGCTGGTTAATGTTCTTCGGTCCGTTTAAGCCAAATATATTCGTCCAAACTGCGTATTCCACTGTATAACAGCAAAAGTATGAATATATCTATGTGGTATAACTGAAGATACGTAAATTATCTTACAAGCTCGATACCAACTGGAAAGTATGACGACACGGTTACGCATTGATGTCGCTGACCTATGTACTTTACTTAATGTCTAATAAATTCGATCGCTGTTTTTTTCGCACTGTGGCCTCACTTTTGGTCTATTTGCGACTAAATGGTGCTTTTGTCTCCTCCGTGGTCGCAAAATCTCGTGATTAGAGTATGATCATGTTCCTGACTATAAGTTAAACAGGATAACAACTTTTTCTCATAACTCTTGAAGATCTATCTAAGTACTGATCTAAAACATCCACAGAGCACGTCTCCATTCTTCTACTGATGTGACATCGAATAGACGTTTGGTTTCTTTCAAGTGGTAGAGTACTAAGTGGTTTTCAGGACTAACGATTTCGTTTAGTTAGTTATACGGAAACACTTATTCAGTTTGTGAAAAATTAGCTGTTCTATTAAGCTACAGTAATGGAAGACATTTATGACGACTATGTATAATTGAATTTCAAATCAACTCCAACGAATTTTTGGACGAAAAATAGCAGAAACAAACATTAAATGTACAAGAACTTAGACAACTGACAAGTAGATGCATCAAGCGAAAAGAAATCTACCACTTTGTTGTCGTTTACAATTATTTTCAAAATACAATTATAATCATAATTTATAATAATCAACTCAAGTACTGGTATGGTGAATTGGCTTAACAATCGTATAACTTGCAGTTGCAATTGAATATTCATTTGAAAAATGCATTTTGTCGAAAAAACTTCACTGTTCAGCTTGACAATCTAGCTAATAATGTTCTTTTGTTTAAGCTCTTCTTTGAATACAAATTTGATTTCACTTGCTAGCTAAGTAATTTGAAAACAAAATTGTTGGCTTAGAAACTGTCTTCATTATAATACACACAGTTAACTAAGCAGAAAATTGCAGGTGTTGGAGTTTCAACTCCAAGTTATCTGTCACTAACAATAAGTGAAGGAAGACCGTTTTTGGAAATGCTTATTTTCTGTTGTCAACACAAGTACATACTCAGTATGAATGAACATAAAGAATATAAGAACAGTATTTTTAGAAGACTATAAACTCGTAGATCTTGAATTAATCTCCGGGCAACCATACCTGCAAAAAGGTTCATCTTGCAAACAAATGGATCTGGTGACCAAAACAAAAGCAGAAAATAAATGTTTTGATTTTATCAAGTCTCTTGACCACTAGGTACATCGAAGAATCGAACCCAGGACTCGTGAAGGATTGTCCGAATGGTAGTCCAAACACTTGTCCATTAGAGGTCGGAGTCGTAATCTGTGAGTAGGTTAGGTCAGGTGCTTTCCTTGGCAGACTAGCTTCTTTTTAAAAGGCTGAATTCAACTAGCCGGTCTTTAGTGAGTTCTCAGTGTAGAAGGCATCACTTCGTAGATTAAATTCCCGAGCGTGCGTGTTGTTGATATGGCTCAACAGTATCGACCCACCTGTCAGTCACTTATGGGGTAATCACCGGAACAAACAACTCCTAAGATCTTTCTCAGACGCTTGTGAAGCCGGAAAAGATGACACCTATTTTGCTGATCGACTACAAAACGTGTGGTCGATTTCAACCCTCACAACATGGACGGACGTCAATCAAGAAATCGCTTCACTTTGTTACATACCTAAGTGCACAATCAGCTCAAGAGAAATGAACTCAAGCTTTGTCAAATACCTGATGCGGCAAAAATGGATGCAAGATGCGAGAGTGCAAAACCTCCGCGCGAATCTTGCTGCACAATATGCTAAGCTCTAGAGTAGGAGCCAGCTGTTATCCAGGGGGATTTTGCTGGTAAATTTCTTGTATACATTTGAACAACATTCAACAATAACACTAAGACATTGCGTGCGAATTACGCCGCTACATCAGTTCAAAAATCGACATTAAACTGTATGCAAACATTATGACCAGTGTGATTTATGTAGGTGTTAACAACTCTGGAAATATGCTGATTAGTGATGAAACCCTTTCCTGTGAACAAAACGAAATGTGATCCTGCTGATTTCTATAAAAATGTCGTTGTTATGCGGATAAACTAGAAGACATTTTGACGTGAATTAACCTGCAAATATCTGGACGATAATTGATTGGAAACGAACGGGCTCTGTATACATAACCCTGAGTGATGCTTCATGAGTTTCCTGTGGCAGTTGCCACTACCAAATGAAAGTGAAACGTCCACGAAGTTTGGGGTCTTTCTATTCCGATCACAAGTCATATGCTTTAAATTTAAGATATACAAATCAAACTGCAACGGTATTGAATTAGAAGTAATTATTTTCCAAATATAGTTTGTTGCTATCATGATAGCAGGGCTTATAAACAGGCACCGATGCACTACATCGATAAGTTTAGTCAAAAATTAAATTGAACCTCTGACGAAGTTGTGAAACAGACGTTAATTGCTAACGCGTAGTACGAGATTTCGATAGACATACATTTAACATTATTCACAACTAACTACAACCTTCTCATTCCCATAGACCAGTCAGATAACTTCTTTCGCTTTTGAGCTCAACAATATCGTATTTCCTGAGAAGAATATTTAGTATTAACTGGTTCTAACAGGAACGAAAATACGTCATAGAACATTTTTTCGAGTAGGTTGACTGAATGGTCCACGGGAATGGGATTTCTGCGATCAACTGTGTAAAGTTCAACGTACAGCAATTCATTAACCAACTATAGAATGCACTGTGCTTTGCTGCGGTAATAAAACATTGTTTTTATTGGACAACATTAACTTAGTGACAGAAGCTTTGAAAAAAAGCATGATTGAACCATAACGAAGCTATAACTTTATTTGGATAGGCATGTGAAAGACTTAATTGTATAAACTAAAGACAAGTCATTTCACTTCACCAGTCTGATGTGTGCACATCGACAGGCGAAAGTACAGAGGTTTACACAGTTACATGTTCGACAAATGAGGAACAGTTCGTTTAGCAAACATGAGTTATACAATAATAATGAACGTAACAAAACTCAGGAAGAATTTGACGAAAAACCATGGTTGTTTTCACTTGAAAATACCTGGTGATTCAATTAAAGTGTTTATTCAGTAATTAGCGTAGGGGCTTGGTTAAGGAAAGTCTTACGGAAGAAGGACAATACTGGGTGTGTGTAAATCAATGCTTGCATCGGAATTTAGTGGAAACTACGGAACTACACTTAGACGGGGACGTATAAAGACAGTGTATTTTGTTGGATAAACCTGCATCTGAAAAAGTGAAGGGTTTAGGGAATTGCTAACCGGGAATACGATTCCAGCTTAATAGCTGTTCTGAGGAACTAACAAAATGCTCAGTTTCTCTCAAAACATCAGACCAAGAAACACGTGATTTATACAACTAGTGTTACAGTACAGATGAATCGCCGAATCTAATGAATAAATGATTTGGGTCAGAGAAGTAACTAAACCCGGGAACATAACATGATTCTTTTTTATTGTGGTGAGAGTAGCAATAACTTGCAGTAAACTCGTCACACTTTTGCTCAAAACAACCTGTGGTTTCTTGTCAGAATTTGGTCAAGGGGGAAGTTCATTGTTTGAGTAAGGCGATAGGCAGTTAATAGAATGTCTCAGTATTCCAAACATTTTTTCTACAGGGGCGGTTGTGTTATAAGGTAGACTACGAAGATTTGACCAAGGTTACTGTCCGATCGAGGGAAGAAATTCAATTAGGGTATTTGGTGTCTCACAACAAACTGTATGCGAGCAAAATATCATCATCGTTGAACAACACCAAAGTAATAATGAAGTGTTAATTTATCTTGATAAGAGTCATTTATGATCAGCCTGAACTTCAGCCGAAAATATACAGTTATCACAACTGACTATTTTCTAAACTAAAAATCTACCATACCAATACATCTTTAACATTTCGAGTACTTCTTACCGTGGCCCACTCAAGCTGCAATCCGAAATTGAACTGTCTGACTAGACCAAGGATAGTATATTGATAATAATTTGAACACTAGCTTGGTTAACTGCTCGAATCCTGGCAAGTCAACTGCTATCCGATAAATCAAAATGGTTATAAAAGAAGCAGCGATAGATTTTTCGTCAACAGTGACGCTTCAAGTAACATCATAACGAAGTACTAATATCAGCTAATGATGGTTTACACTAATTTGGAGTGACAGACAACCAAGGCAAGTAGTACAACTTTTCAGTAATGCCATCGATGGAAGGGGGCACAACCTTGATAGATTTAGGTCAGGAATGAAGTTCTGCTTAGACCGTAATGCAAGGCAAATTGATGTTATTCGGTATGAAAGCAAATTAATCATAAACGTTCAATAGTGTTGTTAAGTTTGTACACTGAAACTATTTTAATGTGCTCGAGTGGTTAGTATAAATTTGTTCCCGACTGCAAATCTACACTATTACTTCAGTTCGTCAACAAGTATATGTATAACAAAGTTGCATATTTTGTCGAATTTTCAGACAAGAATTCATCGTTCAAGTTTGAACCAGTTTGGATTTGCATGCGTTCGAAAAACAAGTAAGTTGACTGTTGGGATACCATGGTTTTTTGCTAAATTTGCTTCTGCCCATATGAGAGTAAATAAATTGCAGCTTAGAGGAGACTCCATCATAAAAAATCTGAGCTTTTGTTGTATTCGAACCAGTGAAAAAAACAGCCTACCGAAACGTGGAAAGTGCTTCACTAGTTGAGCCACAAAGCCACACGGGGAACTCATACATTTGATATCCGGACGCAATTATTCCTCTATATGAAATTTACTAAATGATCTAACAGGCTGACTACCTAAGGTGGATTCGCGAAAAGGTTCACGTTGGATTCCACCAGCGCTGCGGTTGAGTACTGGCAGTGTATTACTGGTAAGTAGTCTAGTAGGTATGATATTTTAGAAGGAACCCAGGTACAGAAAATCTTAGTTTTGCTTGTTTCCAAACCAACGACCGGAACAGAATACTCTGATGCAACGAGCGCCTCGAGATGTGGACTAGAAGGTCAAACCGGGGCCCAAAACATTACAACTTGAACTGTTTAAAAAATCTTGTCTCTGTTGCCAATTTCCTGCCATGTTTGATGCATTTCATATGACACGATAGGTTGGGTGAGTGACAGGGTTTGAGTATGAAATATTTGTGCCCTCGGTGTGAATTCACAACTCGACTAGTAGAGTGCTTGTAGCTTTTGAACACGCTATTTCTGTAGCTGATGCGAGTCCGGGCGAACCCCAGGTTTTTACATTTGGGTCAAGTCTCATTTAACGAATCCGCCGCACGACTTAACTGTATATTGTTCGAACTGATTTCGTTGCATCTTATCAAGTACATACTGCAGAAATGAAAATGACAAAATATGCATAAAATTGTGACTTACAGAGAATGTTCTCTCCAGGTATAAGGAGAAGAAGAATAAATTCACTAACACTACCAAGGTAGTGCTAAGTTAATGAACATTTCCTTTTGCACACACAATCGTTTAATAGCAATTGCCTCAACAAAGTGAAGTAAGCTTTTATTCCGTTGAGTGAAAATGACTGAGAGTGCCGAAGGATTTTATCATGGGCATTGTAAAGCACTCATTGCTACTTTGTGTCTCCCTTCCAAACTACGACATACAGCGATTGTAACTTAGTACAACTTTAGTGGCTTTCAAACTGCTCCCGACTTACCCTCATTAGTTTTGTTTTCTATAATTGCTTCAGTTCTTTTACTGTCGTGCCCGGGTTTGGTTTGGATGCTCACTCACGGATTACCACTTTTGCTTGGACATACCATCATGACCACTGACAAGAACAGTCGGAAAATACCACAATTAAAATGCACAAATTTACTTCACGCTACTTAATACTTTCGGTAAAAGTGCATGCGATGTACGACAATATTTCACGCGAATCGCTTGCAGTTGTGTTCTGTTATGGAACGCAAGTTTCCGGACATATGTAACCGGACACGGATTAAGGCAGAGTCCCGCTGAAATTTTCAATCCACAGTCTACTGATATATGAGAGCAGTAGCTAAAGCGTTGTCATTTTTGTTCGCTAGTACATCTCGGTTAAAACACTCGGTCATACTCAAGGTACTCTATATGACTGGTTTACAGAACCGTTTAAGTAGACCCGGGTTTCTGCGATTTTACATTGCGTTGCTTCTGCTGGAACAGTACGATCAACCAGTTCCCAGAGACATTTCGGCCATAACATTGTGTTATAAGTTTCCTTCATTGTTTGATGAAGATCTTTCGGTTCTTAGCAGTTAGATGTCTAGCAACGTCATCCACACAACCTTGAATACAGCAGTCACAAAAGTTAAAATATATCACTTTTACCCGGAAGAACTTCTTTGCATAGGACCAAATGTACAGGAACAGGAACAGCAGGAACATTATGGGTTGGAAAACCTGAGCTAAGTGTTTGAATAAAAGTACAAGAGAAGGACACATAAGTACTCTTCGCTACACAATCTTGATTACTGTAAGCGAGGCCAACAAAGCTACAAGCAAGTCCTTTTATACGCATATATTATTGGACAGCGAGTTATCAACGGAACTGCCTGAATATACTGTAGTTATAATCAAAAGATGAATAACATCAGCAG
>JTDE01001712.1:3614-25641 GCA_014338405.1 Paragonimus skrjabini miyazakii | reverse complement strand
CGACGCGTGAACGGAAACCTGGGGGTGTTGTGGACTGGAATGCTGACTCATAAACGCGAGCGCGCGCGTAGCATGTGAACTAGCGAGTTGGACAATAAAGATTGTGCTTTATTGGACGCCTTTTCGCTACAATATTCTCGCATCTTCGTTTTCGTACATGTAATATTATTGTGATCTCAACGGATCGTACTTCCAGGGCAGTTTGGCTATTTACAGGTCAAGGAGATAATGGTCGCTTTTTCTACATTTTTGAAGGGTTTCCTTTCTTTTCTGGGCGATTTGTTTTGTTTTTTGCACAAGTATCTACATCAACATTTTGACACTCAGTTATTGCCTGTTGAAAGCTTCATACTACATGCCAGATGAGGCAGATAAAAACCTTGGGATATTTGCAAATTAAAACAAGTCAACATGTTGTCCGCTCGGGCAAAGTTTGGACCAATCAACATCATAGCGACTCTGACCCGAATAAACTGCACTTCGCTTTACGTCTTATAACATATGGTGTGAGTTCAATCACGAATTTTGTAAGCCCGAATCACATTGGTGAACGAGTAAGTCGTGTTCAACTAAACGGCCAACTTTATCTCAACAAAAATCATTTTTCATAAACTATGTCAATCAGGAACCTTAAGTTTCATTTGCATTTCTAATGTATCATTATGTTTACATAATCGGCTTGTGACTGAACACCTTGCATATGAGTTTTCATTTGAAGTCGGGTGACATCTATCCGGTTGGAAACTCTCATCGCTGTCATCCCGACCATCTGCTGAAACTTGGACCATGTTGCATATAGGCATTTCATTTCGTCCTGATTTCTGGATCACACTCAATTTCACATGACTTTGTGTTCTGTGTAAACAAACCAATATAATTCATATAAATGGGGTAGTGTAAATAAATGTGTATTAATCAACAACTTCGAGGTTTACTTCATTGTTCTGGACTACAGACAGTTTGTAATGGTGTTTGAACTCCAACAGTCAGATTTCAAATGTTATTTCTAAATATCTCATATACGGTTTAGTACGTGACATTTGTATTCTACTTTCTTACAGTGAAAATGACAAACGCGATGATTTTATACTACCGAAAATTAACAGTAAGTAATGTAAAAAAACTTTATGTTGATGAAGTAAACCGCCCATATCCTATTACTACAGTGAATCCAACTACTTTTCGGCCAACATGAAAACTCACCCGTACGAAGTGAATCTATTCGGAATTAGGTAAAATCGCGCAAAATTTTCCACCGTAGTTACAAAGAAGTCTATATACGTATATATACAATATTTTTCATAATTATGCTAAGAATTATGTAAAACCTTAGTCCACCATTTAATTCCGTCACAAAAATTCTCATGAAATAATCGTCGTATAGGTTAGATAATCTCTCATTATGTATATATAATTCAAGAAGTACAAATCTACTACTTCCATTTCAGTTGTTTCGCTCGCTAATCCATTTTCAACAGAATTGAAGAAAGTAGTATTTGCAGTGGAATAGTTTGTTACTGCCGATTTTGAATTTTCTTCATAATTAGGTGATGAATGTGTAGGACAATAGTGTCAACATTTGTTGAGTTCTTTTTTATCTCGCTAAGTGTAAAAACAACTTCCTATTTGCGCAGGAAAGTCTTATAGAAGTCGAAGCTCCCATTAAACCATTTAGCATCTGTTTATCTTTCCTCCGTGATAGAATCGCCAGCTGGATCAACCAGCACTGAAGAATTTCTGAACGGTAGCCCATTTTTGTTCGTGTTTGCTCTACTTGACTCGTACAATTAGGCACACCTTCTGGAAACCCAGAACGAGATATGAAATTAAGCAAACAAACATAATCTGACAGTCTATTGAATGTTCGTTTAGTTTGACTTCTTTTTATACCCATAATCACTCCTTTTAATAGTGCGCGCCAGTTATGAATATCCGAATATACTCAATTGTATTACCCCTGGTGGTCTCAGCTGCCAACGTTCACAAATCCGCAAATTTCTGCTGTATCTAAATTAACATACAACTTCCCGGGAAACGATCTCGTTGACCAATGAGCCAGTTCCTTAGCCAGGGAGGTACTGTGTGTACATTCAACATGATCAGGCGGTCTGAGCATTACTGAACGACTAATGTGGTTAGGCATTTAAGCATAACATCTCTGTTGGGTCAATTGCGAATCTGATAACCAAACGATCAGCCTCTGAACTTGAGCTGAAGCTCACATTTTGGGCTGGAATAGTCATGCAGTGTGACAGTGAAACTCATATATAGCATCTTCTTGTAAGTGAGTTGGCCCAAAATTCGCCTCGGATTCGACAGCTACAATCATGTGAACCAATCATGTGAACCAATTGTCATATTTTAATTATTCATTTAACTGCTCAAACTGACTTCAGTAGCTAACTCAATAACTTCTCTTCAATAGACCTACTCAGCCATGCAGGTAAAGACGGACCCTCGCGTCCAAATGTGCCCAATATTTCTTTTACAAGCATAGCTCGGCTTGAGGCCGACTGTTATGAGCTGGAGCCTGGGAGACCTCAATCGATTGGTTTCATGCTGACCACACTAATGAGCAGGCCTTACTGCGCAAAACACGTGACAGCGCTTCGGAAAAATCAATTGCATTCTCCTCCATATTCTTCCATCGATTAATATTCCGTAATTATTCACGTTAGTAAAAATGTGACGTCAGAAAATTTTCAAAAATCAATGTCCCTAAAATATCCTACAACAGGCTGTTGTGAATGTACCTACTTGTGCGTATATGTCCGATTATAATATATTTTTCACTTGCGTTCATATTCCGTTCATTTTCTTCAGAAAAGCTAAACCAATCAAGAAAGCCTGCCCATAAAAGTGAGGATTTTACTTTTAAGTGTTTCTATGTTACCGATGCTCAGTTCAGGACCTAACATACAGCACAAGTGTGAACCTTCTTAGTCAACAAGATCAATCTAATGATTTTCTGGAATTGATCACTAGTCCACAGGATATACTGTGCAAATTCTACTCTATCTTAGCTTTCCAGATAGTAAAGTCTACCATCTGTAACGATAATTTGACCCTGATTTTGTGGCAACTAGAATTCTAATTCCTACCTATCAGTTCGGTTTAAACCGTTAACCCAATTCAGTCAAGTTCAACCGGGAAATTGCATAGTGCACCCTGAAAGGTGAACACACAACTACATTTTCAGAAAACAGAATATTTCATGAATTTGTTACTTTGACTGTATGAACATTGTTTTTGCGAAAATAGCAGGGTTAACTAAAAACCTATCAAAGTGAGGAATGACAGAAGAAATGCGTCCAGGGATACGCAAGTGTATAGGTTTCAAATTGGACCTGGCTGGAGATGCGGATATACAACTAGAAAGGTCACGGCAAGGGGAAACACAAAATTGGACAACATTTTTAAAACAAGCGACTTGCGTTCTTTTATATACTGGAAGGTTACAGAATCAACAAAATTATAACGAAGACTGCCATAAAACTGGACAATTTTCTCACGGAGCTAAGGCAATATTTGTACTCTTTCGTGTGAAATCCATGGGAAATAGCCGCAGAGGCACGCAAACATCCACAATGCAAAAATAAGATTGTACAGGGTTGAGAACAGCTTCAGGCGTGAAAGATAAAAGTCAGTCTTGTCATATCGGCATAAACATTGACAACATGAAGAGACCACCTCAAGCTGAGGCCCAACACTATACTAAATACTCAACAGATCGGGTTTTGCGAACCCCGGTTTTCCACTTGCAGTTGGGAACAATAAATAGATAATCGGTGTCAGGTCTTCTCCGTAAGATGAAGAAACGAAACATCAGTACAGTTTGGCATATTGAGTTATACAGAACTTGTGTCAGACCAACTAATCAGTGTGGATCGCGTTACTCATCAGTGACAAGCTCTTGAGAATCTTTGAGTATTCGTTTCAATTGTATGTTTGTTAGTAGTGATGTATGTACTTAACTGACAATTCAAACAGAAAAAATTGTTGTTATCTGGAGATATTTTACAAACCAGGTCACACCCTACCGATGTAACTTCTTTTATAACCCTTGCTATTCACTGCGCGTACGTTGAGCACATAATTTTGCTATTATTTTAGATGTGGGTTGTTTTCCAAACTGTCAACAAAGAAAATCGAAAGCACGCAAGGTTGAGAAACGCAAAACGATTGGTCAGTGTTTATACACATACATTACGTACATTGCAGTATTTTGATAGTATCGCCATCGATATTCTTACTGTGATTGTCCTACAGACTCCTAATCAACTTCATTCTTATCAGAGCTCTTCAAGAGAAATTGACATCACAGTAAATTCTAGCCTCTAACTCTCATGTGATTAGTGATAGGGATTAACTAAATTTGTAAAAATTGTGTATGCAACGTATAAGGAAGTGAATATATAAAACGATTGTGTCCGTTTTCCGGACTATACACATATCACAGAATCAGAAACTAAAGATGGGTCAAAATATTTACTAATCATACCCTAGCGACCAGCACCGCTACGTCATCTGAACATTAGCATCCACTTTTTAGCATAACAGGACAAAAAGTAGTCAAATACAATCAGATGCTTATT
Source organism: Paragonimus skrjabini miyazakii (assembly GCA_014338405.1). Classification (NCBI taxonomy): domain Eukaryota; kingdom Metazoa; phylum Platyhelminthes; class Trematoda; order Plagiorchiida; family Troglotrematidae; genus Paragonimus; species Paragonimus skrjabini miyazakii. Next base: position 21,046 of record JTDE01001712.1, on the reverse strand, counting down.
GTACAATTCAAACCCCACAGGTTGACCATTGTGCGCTGATGTTTATAAACCAAAACACTGACCCGAGATGCGGCGAGACTTACGATTAACTGCTGTCAGTTGCAGATCCAGAATTAACCTTGAACAAGCTTAACTAAGGAACAAACCAATAGAAATAGAGTAGTCTGGCAACTAACAAACCCAAGAGTTACTGTATTTTCCAATATGCTGAAAGAATTTTCATCCTGGTTGTAATATGCGATGTAAAACGACTAGGGTATTGGTCAGTTTGATAAAACCATTGACAGATTTAACCCTCTTATTATGCCATAGGTACTACAGTGAGCTAAACTAAACTTTCTATAAAAAAAATGCTGATGTATGCGAGTTTACTTAAATAAAGTAGTTCTATCTGTTCAACAGTGTAACACCGCAAGTGACCCACATAACCAAATTTGCACCAACAACGTATACATATCTCAATGTGTTAACTGTGTTTAGTGTTAACGAAACTGAAAGAGAGTTTATTCAAATAAGATGTCATGATAAGGAAACAGAAAGTAAGTTTTGAATTCGCTTTGCAACCGAAGTGTCAACTCATCAAATGGAAAAACGAAACGTGGGATAAACTGCAAATAATACAAGGAACCGTGACCATTACAGTAAAACAAGATGTCTGGAAGCTTATTTTATGTGATAGTATGTCATTCATAGTCATCGTTATCAGACTGCTAACCATGAATACTTTTTGTTAATTGATACAGAAGCGATCAATTCAACGCCGGCAAATGCGCAGAAAGGCCAAACTGATACAGCGGATATACTGAAAAAGTTAGCCTCCTTACAACAAACTGACGGTTCCTGGAATTTAACCGAGAGCATCGCGGATCTTTTGGAAATACCACTGGGTCTACTGGAAAAGAAAATGCCAATAATGAGTAAGCCAAAGTTGTTTGCACTATACGATCATCGAAATATTCATGTAACGTTATTCTGTAAACGTAGAAAGTATGCTAGCATAGTCATTGACAGATGTAACAGCGATCAGGTGCGTCTGGTTCCCATTAACTTATCCTGAAATTCAGTCTCCGAAGCAATTTGAACTGTCCCATCTCGTTATGCACTTTGATGTACAGCTGAGGAATTTCACTCCACAGTATTTTCTTTCGATTGGGAGCCAATGGTGACATTTTGAGAGACAGGAACGGTTGCTTAACCGTCTGCATCCTAAAGTCGAGGCAATTTTTAAGCTGACGTATCCAGAAGTCGCTGATTACCGAGGCTCCATCTTCTGTAAACTACACACTTGCCTACGTCTACGGTTGAAAACACTCCTAGTCGAAACAAGTCAACATTTTCGCTACGTTCTGTCCACTCACTTCCAAGTTTCGTTGTCCGATTTTTTAAACTAAATACAATGAGTAATGGAGCTGAACGGAGCTTTTAATCTCACACGTCCACGGACTCGTCGGACCACGCCTAATGTATTCCCAACATCCGTCAGTCTGCTGGATCTCGGATAGCCGTGACCATAATTCAACGAACATCTATTAAATTCTCAGCCCGCTCGATAACCGATACACATCCAGAAAAGATGACCATACAGACAAGTCCGTTATTAACAAAGTATCAAAATACAAAAATCTTAGAAACCCAAAGGAAAGGTTGGAACAACAAAACTCGACATTGGATCTATCAAGCCTAAGACCAGTTGTTCACTAAAGCATGACCGAATACAACGAGGCATGCAACATCTAAGCTATAAAAAGTGAGCGAAACTGGAGCTACTGATGAACAAGGATGCAACGCCATATAGGGAAGACGGATTACTTGCACGTGAACAGGATTTAACAAGTAAGCGGTATTGACCTTTAGTAATGCATCGAAATTAACGTGGAAAGCTACCTCAACAAAGTTTCAATATGGATTTCATTCCCCAGTTCCTAAATGTTAAGTATGAATGAATTTCGATTTTGTTAGTCAAACAGTGGCGAACCTGAGGAAATACTAGTCTTGACATCAATCTGGAATGTGGAAAGCATAATTGTCAAAACGGTAGACGGTTAAAATGTTAAACAGAGCCGGAAGCATATGAATCTGCATCGAGCACTTTCCTAGAGACAGTTCTAATTATCCTGCTCTTAAAAATGACCACACAGTAAGAAGGACAGTCTGTGTCTGTAACTTTGTTATATATTATCCGCAAAACAAATTGACTTGCTGATTCTCATCATATTTTTAATTGTGGTATGATCATTAATGAAGCCAAGTGATTTAGATGAGACCTAGTTACGAAAAATATGGGCTCCGGCTGCATTCGAGCTATTGTCAGAAACAGCATGCTCAAGAGTCGTTAGCGCTGGATCGGGTGGACAAGTGTTTCCAAACAGAACATTTCTATGCCCCTTTGTATGGCTCCGTAGTTCAGGCAGTAAAGCGCTTAATGCTTTTGGGGAATGCTGCTTCTGTCACTGGTTCGACTAGTAAATTAGCCCCTTTCAGTTTGAGAAGATTATTAAATAAGTGTCCCACACCACAACTCTCATTTTAGATGGGAAATTTTGTTTGACACAAGCCATTACGTGTTTAACATCACGATAAGATGTGTAGTCCTATTTAACTCAATCTCTGATGCTGATACACCGGCATCGATTTACACAGTTGACTTGACCAAATCAGTCACACACATCACAACAGCTAGTTATTCATTTTCTCTCGTGAGTTCACTTTTACAAGTAGAAAACCACCCCCATCCTCTCGTAGTTTGTCCTCAAAAAACGTATACGCCAGCCGACCAAAAGCAAAAGGTTTAACCGAACTCTGAACCTGATTTGAGTTAATTATTGGTGAGCATTTTCATCCGGAAATTAGGTTCAGCTTTGACCCTCATATATGTGAGGTAAGTGACGAGATTACGATTCCTCTGAAGCACCTTCTAATTGCCATTTTCACAGTTCGTCCACAAACCTACCCTGTTTATCACTTCTCCAATGACCTGAAGGAGGATAGAAATGTCAGTATAATAACAGACGATTTTAATATATAATAACTAAAACCCTCGGCTACTTACCGACAACCAAAGTAATCTTGATAAAAATCAATGAGTTCCGTGTTTTTCTAGCACCCTTTACTTGGCGAACGATAACAACGTCGACATTCCATTGCAGTTATTGAAACAGTCATGCGCAATATATTCTGTGCGTCACGATCAGGACTGTCTGTGCTCCCTAAACCGTTGGCCAGTCTACACATTATTCATAAATGGACTTACTGTAAATGTTGATTCAGTCCTACCCATTACTTCGTCGGTAAAATAAATAAATATACACATACATAACGTAAGTAGCAGTGTACCAAATATAAGCGAATACTAAACTAAACAAAATGGTTAGACTCATCACAATCTGGAAAGCGCGTTAGAGGTGAGTTTGACTTGTGAATCACCATCTGAGACAGTGGAATCTTGAGGGATATGACGGACAGATGGGTTGATTTGAGAATAGTCCTTGACTTATAATTTGTATGTTGAATGGAGCTGTATAAGTCATAGAGTTGAAGATCTTATCTGTAAGGCCGTGTGTCTTTTACCTCGTGTGACGTAGTCGGGGCACGTTGTGTTGTCTACTATTGTTTCGTTTTGGACCTTTCATGGCATGAATACGTGTACGAGAACCTGATGGTTTTCGATTTGGTAGTTTTTGTGATGATGATGATTTTCGTGAATAATGACAATGCCAAACCGAGATCGGGATAGCGTGCGCGTGTGCGTATGTTTGCGAGAGAGGATAGTATTACTAATAAGTAGTGTGGCAGATTTATGAATTTAGATGAGGCCCAGTTGTGAAAAGTCAGGGCTTCGGCTGGATTCGAGAGAGGATAGTGCTAAAAGAACTAGACAGACCAACCCTATCGGACTAAAAACTAAATAACCACGGCTATTTGCCTAGGTCACGTTACCTTTCGTAATGTAGGGCAAAAGGTCATGGAACGCCGGACCATACTGAAATATAAAATACCACCTGGTTAATAACGTGAGCACGACCATGATGAAGATATTAGTTTGATTCTCAGACATGTATTAGCTATAAATGTCAGGATACATGCACTACTGTTAGACTCTACAATTGTCGCCTTGTGTTTTCTCCATATACTTTTTGAGTACAAAAGCGTGGATATCGACTGCATTGGGAACATTACTGATTATTGATTACTTATGGAAAACGTGCTTCAAACTAATCTTCATCGTCCGTCCAACTTTTCGTTACACAGAATTTCGTGAGCCGAAAAAAACATGGGCAACAGCCTTGGTTATCGCCCAATTGGACCTTTATCACAAGACACACCCCAGTGCTTCAGTAATGTGCGAAAGGGGCACTCAGTGGCTTTCCAGTCAACAGTTCACCACAGCCAATGATGAAATGTCCAATGCTCACCTAGTGAGGGAGGCCAAATTATTGTTGATCAACCACTGTTTGGATTCTCATACTACTAAATGAACTTTGATCTTTATAATTTTCATGTGACAGCAAACAATAAGCTGCGATTACTATTATTATTTTAGATGCCTTAATTTTACTAAGCTTTAAATTTTAACTTAAACTTATACAAATATGTTTTTTTGGCGAACACACGGGGTGAAACCTGTGGCTTCACAATTGACCAGTAAAGTAACTGTGAACTGCAGATTAGGTGTGAATTGGATGAGTTGATCCATTGCGGACCCAATATTCACCACTGATAGCGAATGGCATATTTTGACAAGTTTCTAATATCAAGCTCTGGTGCTAAATGTGTATAAAGGTTCTATATTATCCAACAATACAAAAACTATGTTTTTTTAAACAGGATGGCCCCCATTCAAGAAAGTTGTTGTGAATGTCGTTAACATGACAACGAGGAAAGCCCGGCTTTGTTAGGCCTCAGATCGTTTTCTAACTGGTTGAATAACAATCTGGTTACCTGACCAGTTAGAGTGAAAAAGTCTGAAACTTTGGATGCAGGATAACAAACCCAATGTTATGTACCCAACAAGGAAGACAAATATCCTAATGATGAGAAACAAAGGACGAATAAAATCGTCCAACGCGGTACTATCTGCAGGTCCTCATTTACAACAGTTATCAGCGCAATCCAGAGACAAGCCAACAAGAAACATAAAGAAACTCTTAAGATACATATGAAATGCATTTATTGGTCTTGCATCCAACGGTCCTAGGGCCCTGTACACTTTAAGCAATTTATCGGTGAATTTATAAAAAAGTGGACGCAAGACAAATCCTTATGTTGACACATCGGAGCTTTAAAATAACAAACTACCGTCTCAAGGCTACAAAAATGGAAGTGTTAAAAAATAACGACGTCACTGACGGCATATCAGGAGCAGGTTTCACATCTTACACAGACACTCGTTTACACACAATCCGTGGTGAGGCGCTCATCACACCCCAAGGGGCCCTTCAAATTAACTAGACAATGAGAGGTGTGCCTGCCACCAGCGTCTCCTTACAGAATTTGTTGTTCTGCTTTCCCAAGCTGTTCCTCGTCCATTCTGTCCTTCTTCTCACACTGTCGAACAACAATGCATCTCTCCGTCGCACGTATACAAACTGTTTAAGCTTAGTTAACAAACTTCCAGAAATCAAGCAGCTGGCTTATGACGCAACTCATCACTTCATTGCTCTGGGTCGTAGCGGGCACAAGTGGCAGTAAACTGTACATCCCTGGGCTAACTGCGTGCCTTACCGAACCCCCCAATCCCAAGAGAGCATGGGGAGCTCAACAACTATCAGCCTTAACCAGTCTCTCAACACGCATGGTGATCAAGGAATTTCAGTCTTCTGACAAGTGTGATGCTCTATGGCTAGCAGTAGCAATAAGTGGCTAGTAGAGGTTTTATGTCAATCACCTTCATGCACTACTTCTGACGATGACGCCCTTTATGAAGGCTCAGAAAACTGCTCACGACTTTGATCATTTTCTCGTCAACTTATTACGGGCGGCTTCATACACCCGAGGTAAACTAATCATCACTCTGTCATTTCAACCGCGAAAACGTAGCTCCAATTCCCTTATTGATGTTAATACGGCGGAAGGCTTGGACAAAATATGTCGAAACCCAGACGCAGCATCATTCCGAACAGACAGACTTATTGCTTGACCTAGTTTTCAGAAATAAGATTCATCTAGTAGACAGGGTAATCATCAAGTCACCACTTGAACAGAGTGGCCACTCATTACTGACTTTCCGTTTCATTTACTACTGGTTGCAACGACCTGTAAACAGGACTTGAGCTAGAAACTTGGATTAGGTCAATTTTAGGTGCTTAAGATGCTATCTGTGTTAATCCTTTTTCAAAAACGATTCAGTGCACCAGAACTGTCGCGCTTTAAGATGTGATTCTGATAGGGAACAATATGTTTGTTTTGCACAAAATATATGCAATATCTTCTTGCTCACTTCTTCCGCGCACAATACATCTTCTCCTTTGTGACCGTTTCCACCAACGTCCGAAGCACAAACTTACCGTCGACTTAAAGAACTTACACGGTACTTTACACCGTTCAAAATGAGCACAAGTAGAAAATCCGTAGACACATCAAGGTGTGAAGTCGTGCGAACAAGAATCTTCTAGTTAAATGTGCCGATTAAGAGAGACTTTGCCTTCAGTACTTTGGGAGTGACTGCCCAACGTGGACGATTCTTCCGACCCCTAAGTGGTGACCGGTGTATACAAGCAATACTGCTTAGTGGTAAGCAACGATACTAACACCCTACCCCGCCACTTCAAAGCTTTCGGCAGCCATCTATTATTGCGGACTTTTCCGGACTTGACGCTGAAGACCTCTTATTTGAGGTAAATCCGCACAGCACGACGGGTCCAAGTAAGATCCTCAAAGAAATAACAGCTAGTCTGGTAGGACGCCTTCAAAAGTTGTTTAATCAGACATTCCAGAGTTGCATTCAGTTTGGTGCGTTGAAAGGGGCTATAGCCGCGTCACACTTTAAGTTTGAAACTCGATCAGCTTTTCATATCTCTCTCATATCTGTGGAGTTTCTTCAGCGGTCAGATCGATCTTCTTTTGTCTCGTATCTGCATCAATTACCTCCTCGACTGCATTTCTAGCGGCACTATTCTGTAAGCTGATGATTCAAAAGTCTGGACCGCTAGAGATCCCAGTTCACTACAGATTGATGTTGATGCAATTAAGCGTTGGTCAGATGACTGGAGTCTCTTGGAGACTACAGTAGCTTTGAACGCACGTCACTTGACGCGGACTTTGACAATGTCTTCGGGGTTCACAATGCATTTAGTATACTCCTCAGTTAAACTCGCACGGCTGCGCGGTAATTTAATTCCTACATGCTCGTTCTTTTACATAGAACTTATCGAGCACTTCTTTAGCTTAGCGACTGCTAGCGATCGATGGGATCGTGATAAGGAGGTTTTCATGTCACATCTTCCGACATTTCTTAGACAGCAATTCTACTCACACAGTGTCACTAATCACTAGAACGGCCTTCCTTCTGAAGTAGTTAGTCGGCTCTCTAAACCTGTTTAAATGAAACTCGGTTAGACTCGTAACTTTACTCTGTTCTTGGTAGTTGCTGTAATCTCCAAAGACGGTACTACACCACGGTTTCATTGCTTGTCTTTCAGAACAGTGGACGCAAGTTGGACATTGAAACAGATAAACTGACTAGATTTGAGCGATTTGGACCTCTCGTCGTGAACGCGTTTATTAATCGCTGAAGATCTCGAGGTCGCTGATAGGGCATCTTGGACGAAAGAAGGGCTGGTGCACCGCAGCTTCAGGTTGACATCAGTAATGAAGCCACTTTGGACAAGTGAAAATAACTTACCACCAAAATCACAGCAAGCTACTTGCATATTTAAAGTAACAATGAATTCACTCAAACGGTTATTACCTTCCCCACAATAACGTGCGGAATTCTTCCTCTTTTTCGGTCCCACAAATCACAGCCTGAAATTACCTCAACAATTTGGTTCTTAGCATTTCAAACGTTGGTGTAATACGACTATCATAAGGTGACTAGGTTTTCAATTCTGCATCCGCCTCTTTTCCAACGGTGAGGCCCTTTTTCGTCTACTATCCAATTCTTAAGCACATTAGTTAATCCCCAACACTGTAAGACAGGTGTTAGTTTCATGTATTTCAAGCAACAAAAAGTTACAACTTATTTACTGTGAAGATGTTTGTAGTGTTATGGCCATACACAATCAGATGGTGCAGTGACAAATAAGATTCATAATTCGAAGCGCAAATAAAGGAGAATGCAATCGCATCAATGACATAAAAAAATGATTGCGGTTTGTTATAACATACAGTTAGAAATGCATTTAAATAAGTGATGTTCGTCCTGGATATCAACAGATTATTTGACTAACGTTAAATATACCTTCAACGTCTGTCGATACGGAGGACCCCATATGGTTGCGACTGGAATTCAATGAGCGTCTAGAAAATCCCTAACCCACCTGGTAACAGATTCCAATCTAGAAATGATGGTGGTTGGAACAGACTTGTTATTGGTAAAGTCCTAGAGTAAAGAAAGTTATGAGAAAACTGAGAACTGAAAATAATCTTTGTCAGATAGTTCGAGACAAATGAATTATGCGAAGTCGTCACGAGTGACAAATCAAACAATGGCGATAGGAGAGACCGTAAATAAAACAAAGGACAAAAGCCCACCAGCACGTATTGAAGAGGTAGTAACTACATAGGAGCTTGTGTTTTTGGCAAGTAAATTGTAACAAGCTTTTGCAAATTCAATCTTTGTAAAATGTAATATACCATACTGACTTCTAGTGATCGAATTAGTGTTCGCGATGCAGGCGTACAATGATCACAGAAACGGTTTATGATTCAATAGGATAAACTGGCAATCATTTGATAAACGGAAGTGGTCAACGTGCCCACTAACCTTCATAAGTAACACAACAGTTGGCAGGCACTCAACATAGAGAGCAATTTTACACTTTGGACATACAACCGAACACAGTCTTATAAATTTTACCACACCTACTACCGGAGTAGTTTATTTTGTAAGCCCTGAAGCCGCTGAAGTCGATCCAAACAATGTAACGCAAAATCAAGTGAACCATAATTAACGAAATTGTCTCTTATCGGATCCAGGTGAATCACACTAACCTGTATTAGACTTAGCTTAAATTAATTCCATTGGCAGTTCAATTAACCTACTGAACAAAACAGAACACAATTCACAGAAACGTGCACAGAGCTATGTGAGGAACAAGTGGCAATCGTTACAGCCGATACTGTGTGCAAACCGATATTGTATAATTAGAAGACTTTCTCAAAAGCCAAATGAACGTTGATGGTCTGTGAAAAACAAAAGAAAACTATTCGAATCCACTTGAAAAGCTTAGGGAAGGGAAATTATGGGCCAAATTCAGTTCTCCTTAAACTGCAATACATTTTCGTTAGTCATAAAACAATAAAGAGGCAACTGTGTTTGCCATTTTATAAAAAATATGTCAACAGCAAGTTAAACGTTGGTAAGCAACAGGGAAGTAAAATGAACACAAGTTGCGGCTGGTTATGGCTTTCGCAGTTCGACAGACTTTCCAGCTGGTCCCTTTCGAGAATAAGCACTTCAGTTTCATTCTTGTTGAAGTTTATCAGTGGTGTGCATCCTTGTCACGGCCAGGAATAGCACTCTGGTCACGCTTTTATGAGACAGATTTGTTCACCGCTGCCTCATTAACCTCATAATGGGCATAGTTAAAATATCACATACAAACACGCAGTCACATTTACTTGTGAGCAATGACCCGATTGCCTGATTGACTGAACAGAAAACAGCAATCGCCCCAGATTCTCCAGTCAGTGAACCCACCAGCAGGGCTTCTCTTGAAGGTGAAATCCCATAACTCACAAACAGGTTGACTGCTACCAAAGTTCAAATCCAGCTCGTAACAAACACATGGACTACTGAACAGCTCTAGCATGAGTGTAGTTGGAATCTAATTCTTTATTTCTGAAATGGCTGACTGGGAATGTGAAAGATGCAAAAAAAATGGAAAAACTGAACGGAGCCTAAAACTGATCTTAAGCGAGAAACACTATTAACTTACACGTAATAACCATAAGACAGAACGTTTTTTTTTTCGAAATAAAATATCAGTGACTAAATAAGAGGTCAATTTTGCAAACAACTGATTTTGGCTATTCTGACCAAGCTATTACAATTACGTAAGGTAGGTGCGAGTTATATATGAAAATTACAACATGTCAAATAGGTCACCCAAAAATCACCGGAGTGGTACGGATCACAGTCTACTGGGGGAGGGTGGGAGTGTTACACATGCCTGTTGTGAGACGCGTTCATCAGTGTCGAGTAGTTCACGCCTGCGCGGGTTTCAAGGACATGTGGAATGATTGGCCAATGGAGGTGAAGTGTTTGTACGAATTGTTTTTGGGCACATATGCGGGGGTTGTGGAATCTGATAACAAAAGCCTCGGCCGTTGATAACAATTACACTGTGACAGCTCTGGAGTAGGACTGACGAACCTTGTAGATTACTCAGAACGCCTCATCCGGAAATATTTGATGGCCAGTGTCAAGTAAATGGGAGCCAATCGCACTTGAAATAGGCTTTCTCAAACCGTTACGAAGCCATTTCGGCAGGTGTCCACGAATCTTCTCAGATAGCCGCTTTGTGGTCCTCCCAACGTAACCAGCTTGTCAACAACAGTTGAAAGAGTAGATATAGAAAGGCGAAGAGAACTTGTACAAACTATCCTTGAGGCGTCGCACCCATACCGGGCAGGTGTCAAACGACACGATAAGTCTCCCTACAGGGTAGGCACTGTCGACCACGTTTGAAATTCTACGGCTAATTATTTCACCGCTAACCTCATCTCTATATGGGAGACAGAGGAAAACCGGCTTTTTCTCCGCTGTCTGGACGGGTTCAAGTTTCGCAATGGAATGCAGAGTTCCGTCTATGAATCTCTCATGGTATCCATTTCCCGTGAGTGTTTTTTGAATAAGTTTTACTTCCTCCTGGAGAGCGTCCGGTGTATATATCTTTTGCGTTCTGTTCAACAGACAACATACCAAATTTCTTTCGTACTTCAACGAGACAAAACTGCAAAAATGTGTATATTGACCCCTCCACGTCTTTTTTCGTGAGATACTGGTCATTTACCTTGCCATTAAACACTCTCGACATCTTCTAGAGGGTTGCAACTTCACTGTTTTACTGATCACAAACCATTTGTTTGCCTTCCGTTTCCCTCCAGATCGGTGCTCCCCTAGTTCACAACCGACATTCATTTTATAGACAGTTCCAGTAACTTTGCACGCAGTTTTGTCGACTCGTGGATTTTGAATTTTGGAGTTCCGGCTACAATCACAACTGATCGTGGATCTCAGGTTACTTCAGCTCTTTTCCATAACTCGAATCACACTATTGGATGCGAACATATAACGACCACTGCGTACCATCCATCGTAAAACGGTTTGGTCGAAAGGTTACACCGCCAGTTAAAAGCATCTTTGATGGCAACATCGGCAGGTAGCAAACGGTCTGATCGTCTGCCTATTATTGTTCTTGGCTTGCGAACCACTGTAATGGAAAACGTTGGATGCACTTCGGCAGAGCTTGTGTATGGTTGTACATTGCGTATTCCTGGAGAATTTCTTTCTAATTCCCTGGTATCTCTCAATCCTGACGCGCCGTACGTCACGAGTCTGAAGAATCACATGCGTCATGTTCAACCTTCGCCATCACGGAAAACTTCGCACCAAGAACAAAACCACCGAGATATGCGTGCTTGCCTATTGGAGTCGCCCACTTTGATGAGTCAACGGGCGTTACTACTCCTTTATCACACATGGATTGCAATTCTTTGTGCACAGGTTCTCGCAAACCAAATGGGATGATTCGTCTCTTAAGAAAGACTGGGTCCCCCAAAGCTTCAAGCTTTACCTTCGGTATTCGCATTCCCCCTGTGGCCTCAGAACAGTCCAGTATAAATTGTCTAATATCAACGTCGTTCGCTGACGTCAGTAGCGAAATGTCAGAATGTAACAGTCATAAAACTTTGAGTCCAAGAATAAAAGGACCTGAGCTTGAAACTGAAAATTGACAACCAATAGGACTAGCATCAGGCAACTTCAGCGATACGGTGCAGCAGCCGACAAGAGGCAATGAATGACCAGTGTTACCACGAACGTTAACTCGTGTGGGTTGCAGAACTGCATCAGGATAAAATAAAACTAGGTCTGAATATGAAATTATTGACTCAACACTACCGGCGTCAACGATAAAATTGTGACTTTCGCCAGAAGCAAATACCAACGTTTTAAAAACATGAGAATTGTTTTGGGGCGAAATAAATAAAGAAAGAGTAGAAATGTTATCAGTTAATGGTTGAACTTTTGAATTAGAATTTGTCGTTAACTGACATGAACGTCTAGACTTACATACCCAGTGAACATGACCCACTTTGCCACAGCCGAAGCACTTTGCCTATCTTACTGGACATAAATACTGGAAATGATTGCGACCACAAGATGCCCATTTCCAAAATTGTTGTTGAATTACTTCTGTAGAAAATTGAACGGAACAAGCGATCTCTCGAACGGACAAGGTCTTCACCATCGAACGTTCTAGAAAGCACGTTACTGTGAGCATTGATCGTCTCAAACCTGCCTACGTTGACACTCATCAGGAATCTCACTCCCAATCATTTACTCATGATGCTGAACCACAGAACCCTGAAGCATCCATCCCTTTCACTCCCCACACATTAGACTCTTCACCCACAATTGACACTACAGACAAAAGAGAACTTTCTCCCCACCCGCCTACTGAACAGACTCATACTACACCAACACCTATTCCTCATCCGTCCCCACTCCGCCCAACTACACGTTCCGACAGGCATGTTACTTTACCAGCCCGTTTTCGTTGATAACTTTCCTGTCACTCATTTTCGCTTATCAGACAATAATCGAGCATTTATCCTCAACAAATGCTCTGGAGGGGGAGTACTGTAGAGATTTGCTTGTTTTTGTTTGCAAACGATGCTTCATTTTTGTATAACGACTTTTTGTATCACCTTTGCATTTTGTTGAAGTTGATAAAAAGTGACCATGCAATTCAATACAAATTTTGTGCACGTCAGTCTGCTCTTCTCTCTGTTGCGCAATCGTTTGACGATACTACACGGATCTATCATCCAAATGTTTAGCTCCGTTGTACTACGAACATCGTCGCATCCCTGATCGCGCTTCAGCAGTCCACGGCAGCTCTGTGATATCACTCACTTCCGGATACTGGTAATTTGGAATATTGTGGTGGTCATCTGGAACACTTGTGAACACTTTCCTGTGAGTCAAGCCTTTTTGATTACCATAACTTGTTGGAACTTTGTAACTATTTTGTCCCGTTCGTTCATTTTGTTATCATAGATAGCCTAGTGAGATACACTCGCATTTACCTAGTTTACTCAGTAACTAGTCCTGACCACTACAACAGTTCTCAATCCACCGCGGTGTCTGATCGTGAACATACATCACAGCTGCTCGCAGAAGGCAATTTTACTTCAGATAAACATCAAACGATCGATTTTAGATATACCGGAAAACCCACCAGGAACTGGTTTGCAAGATGGAGATGCTGATTTACCTGATGCTGGCGTTGTCGACCGCCTTCGTGACCGGGTGATTTTAACCAACATTCCTAAATTGTAGGTGACGCGACTTCTACGCACGTTGAAGGAGAGAATGCCGGAGTTGCACAGTGATGCGAGAACTCCTGTTGACGCCTAGAAGTTCGCTCACACGTGCGGTTTATCCGAGAGAATACGCTCATTTAGGATCGGTTAAGGGCATTGTGGCCGCTGTTCCAAGCTACTAGCTACAACATGTGACGTCTGTTGGAATCCAGTTGAATGTGGATGGTTTGGCATCAACGAATGCGGGGAAGACGACAATATGGCCCGTGCTTTGTCGCCCGAATGAGCCCCTCGTAACGGAACCGTTTGTAGTCGGTGTGTATGGAGGGAGAAGCAAACCGGAAGACGTCAACTTGTATCTTTCAGACGTATTACAAGAATTGTCAGACGTGCTTGCAAATGGGATATATATTAACAATGTTCTCGTGACTGTTTATATGAAAGCAGTACTCTGTGATACACCTGCTAGTTCCTACGTTAAACAGCTACGTGGACACGGTGCATACTACGGCTGTGATAAGTGCGACCATCGAGGGGTATACTGCGAACGGAAAGTCACGTTCACGCCGCAGGCTGGTTCTCTTCGAACAGACGCATCGTTTTGCGTCGCACACCCTAAATCCTTGTCGCTGTTTATGTCGCTACCGGTCAATATGATCTTCACTTTCCCTATTGACTATATGCATTCGGTATGGCTGAGTGTCGTCCGTCGTTTGATTGATGACTGGACATGAGGACCAGTTTCCAGAAACGTTCGTATAGGCTCACAAGCCTGACAACACAAACGAACTGATATCGGAATGCCGGCCGCTGCGTGCCACGTAATAAATCTTTGGATACAATCTCTGTCTACTCTTCTGGTTGCATGCTACACATGCCGACCCAAACTCCAACCAATAACTTTGTGACGTAATGATGGGTGGAACTCCAAATCACCCATCGTGAACACTGATGATTTGCTCTTTGAATGACTGACCTATGGAGGCCTGGATATTTTGTAACGTTCTGCTTGATCCAACGACATTCTGCTAAGCCTCTTTATCTTGTGTACACACCGTTTTTGATATCGCTGAATCTATATAATTGTATTGATCTGACGATGAATTATCGAAAACAACTGTTGGTAACGTCTACGCCTCTATAAATATGTAGTCCTTTGTCTTCAGTCATTGTTGTATCGTTTAAACAACCGACTGGCATGTTACAAAACATCGTTGAATAAAGGTCGGACAGGTAGGCAAAATAGTGAAAGTTGCCTCTCGACTGTTCCGGATGGTTCCGCAGATTCCGACTGAATTGATCGTTTTTTAGGGGACGGAGACGGTTTTGGACGATTAAGATGTACTCTCTAACTGTCTTGCAATGACCATCACTATCCCCCAAGTTCATGGCTTTCTGGGTGATCCAGTCTGGTGTCAGCTTGTTTCTTGCCGCATTATTCGATCTGACATTCAGCATCACTCCTGCCGTGCTCAGGGTTAGGTCTTTCCTTAATGCCTCATATATTGAACAATATTGTCTACAGAACCGTGGAATTAGATAGGAGTTTTGTGGGCCTGATGAACTTATCCATTACAAGTTGTCGATATAACCCTGGTCAGTATATGACTGAGAATGATTCCTCGACCCTTTCTGTAGTGGTCAGGACTAGTTACTGAGTGAACTAGGTGAATGGTAATCAAAAAGGCTTGACTCACAGGAAAGTGTTCACAAGTGTTCCAGATGACCACCACAATATTCCAAATTACCAGTATCCGGAAGTGAGTGATATCACAGAGCTGCCGTGGACTGCTGAAGCGCGATCAGGGATGCGACGATGTTCGTAGTACAACGGAGCTAAACATTTGGATGATAGATCCGTGTAGTATCGTCAAACGATTGCGCAACAGAGAGAAGAGCAGACTGACGTGCACAAAATTTGTATTGAATTGCATGGTCACTTTTTATTAACTTCAACAAAATGCAAAGGTGATACAAAAAGTCGTTATACAAAAATGAAGCATCGTTTGCAAACAAAAATAATCAAATCTCTACACGGTGACTGACATCCACATTCCTCAAGGACTCTTTTACATTACGAATGAATTCGGCAAGCAGACGTTGAACACTGCGATAAATGGTGGACCGGCTAGCGAACATTTCAGAAAACGATTAAAGGTTCAATCATTATATCAACGTCTTCCACCTCAGCGTTATCCTCGTGGTGAACTGACAAATTCACAACTCTTGCAAACCTTAATCAGTATGCACGGCAAACAATTTTGACCTAGCGCTCGTGAATGATCGAAGCGGTTAGAATGCGTATGAACAAAAACCAATTTATGCGTACAACAATCTCTTCCTAAATTTTACCGCAATTCCTTCGTGTTACGTGTTGCAATTATAACATAAATAAGGATTATGTTACCGCCGAGAATACTGTATACATTTTCCACAAGAACCATGCTACTGGCCGAAACATTCATCCCCAATATTTCCCGAAAGAACGCTTGATTTCCCCTAAGTAATTCCCTCTTTGGTTGTAGCAGGGAACGGCGCTATTGGCCCAGAAAATTGTCCCTAATATCTCTCGAAACAACCCTAAATTGCCCCTAAATAATTCCCTAATTGGTGCTAGCAGGGGGTACTGGAATAATCAAGAAGGATAAGTATACAAAGAAATGATGGAGTCATGGTTGAATGTCCTCTTTGTTTGTCTGACTGTCAATTGATTCAGATTCTTCGTGCACGATGATGACGTAGCGACCTGAAAGGTGAACAAAGCAGCCATGTAATAACCACCGCGTCATAATCAATCCGTGCACGTTAACTAGTTTCGATCGCTCGTTATACAACTCCACCCTTCACTGAGCACCGTCCCCGGTGCCCCACCTATATCTAACACGCTTGCAATTTCAACTTCCATCCCAACTTTGGGAACGTCTGATGGTGGTTTGTGGGCTGCAATTTGTGTATATGGCGTTAGTCGGTTGAGGTAAACTATGATTGGCTGTCTGTCAGTTCCTGTCAGTTCACTAATCTGACAACTTGCCTCTGAAAGTATTCGTTCGACAAAATACGGCCCTTTCCATTGTTTGTGCATCTTCGGCGGTACTACCGTGCTCGGAACCGTGTTGTGCAGCCACACTTTTCCGCCAACCTTCAGGGGAGCTCCGAATACCTTCTTATCATAATAGTCCTTCTGGTGTCTGTGAGATGTCTCCATGTGTGTTCGCGCGATCTGGTGCGTTCGTCGAAGTGTATCAAGAAGGTTGCTTACATATTGTGCAACTGGACGTTGCAGTTGTTGCGTCACCGGCAATCGGGCATCTGAGGGTAATCTCAGTTCACGCCAGGTCCACAGGAAATGTGTGGTTTGATCAGTCGATAAATTAATAGCATTTCGGTAAGCTAACATACACTTCGGTATAGCTAAGTCTTAATCGGAGGGAGCGGTTCGTCTTTTTTACCTGCTTATTGCCCTGTGGGTGGTAAGCTGTGGTTCCCGTTTTATCTATTCCTAGTAGCCTACACAATTCGTGAACCAAAGAGTTTTCAAAGCAAGAACCTTGATCTGAGTGAAGTTGCACGGGGGCTCCCCAAAGGCACACCCATTAATCGACAATGGCTGTTGCCACCGCCGATGTATCCACTTGTGCAAGCGGGACTTCTTCGCACCATTTGGTGAAGTAATCTACCAGGACCAAGATGTATCGATTGTTACGAGGTGTTTCAGGCAACGG
>JTDE01001711.1:115716-133485 GCA_014338405.1 Paragonimus skrjabini miyazakii | reverse complement strand
ATCGCTCAAGATGGTTCTTGCTACATCTGGCCTCTGTTGTAACCGAGACGGTCTGGTTCGAGTAACGTACGCAACTGAGTGTTTTTGTTTGTGGTCCTGTTTAAACGCTCAATCCATGTATTGCTTTCTCGAATAAATAACCCTTGTACCATCCGTGTTCATAGCCCACAACACCAGTGTACTTTAAAACGAAGTTCTTTACATTAGTGTTGATGTTATGTACGTGCATACATGTGCATGTAACGCCGCCGTCTACTATTTACACCGTGACCAGTTTGAGTGATAGGAATGAGTTTGTATGAATTGTCTATGGTACATTATTAACGCCATCTTACGGAGACATACGACGTCACAAATGTCATACTTTCTCCTAACTGGTCTTGTATGCGTGTACCATATTCGCTTGACAACGCCGTTGTTGTGCAGTCACGATAAAGGTGCAGATTTTTTCCTTTTGAGCCAGTCGTTACATGCCAGTTTTGCTGAAGCGAAATAGAAGTTGCAGAATTGATTGACTAACTCGACAAGTCGTATAGAAAAGTCATACAGACTCACGCTGGTCAGAAGGTGAACGCCCTAATGCACCATGTTAACAACTGCTTTAGTTACAATTGAAACTCTGGTAGTAGTGCGCCACACTATCAGGCTGAGTCTCAGCTGTAATACTTCATAATTACAGTTTAGATTTGGCAGCTAAATGGTTCATGGTAGCTCTGCAAGAGCAAGTTTTCTGTATGTTCACAGGTACGAATGCGCAGTATTAATCTGAGCAAATTCAGTATTTGTAAGGTTGGATACTTTGAAAATCACCTACCTACATGCTGCTTATCGTTAGGATTTCACTGAGTTCTGCTTTATTATGCGCATAACACCAGGAACATCAGTCCTAATGATTATTTTCGCTGGAAGACTGCACATTGTGCGCCATTCATTATCACGTGCCAGTATTAGTGTTATGAACCAAGAACTCAGGCAATGTTCATTCAGAAAGTCGGCACAGGTGGTGTACACCTCAATCACATCCCAAACAAAAACATTCATATTAACATGACAATAATCCCGGAACGCCACATTTGCCAGTCGCAAGTGCATGTATATAAAGCACCATTCCTTGCCAGAATATACTCCAATGTTTATTCTTATATTTCCTCCTGACTACTGCATTACATAACTACATGCCTCCGCCCGACTACACACGATTGGTGTAATGTGATAGATCATCCTCAGTATACTAGATCACGGTGACTTTGAGACTTCACAAGGCTAGAAAACGAAGTTTGAACAAATTCAATCGATAACAAAGAGTGCTGCAAAACACTTGATCATTGGATGCGGCCAGATAACAGGCTGATATTGAGTTACTTTTCATATACATCCACATGTGCTCTTTGTAGACGGTTAAACCATACATAGCTTCTGTTAGAGTGCTGAGTGACTGTCACTGTCAGATAGAAAAAACCGTTTTGTATACGCCAAAGATAAATTTTTGCAACTTCGAATAGTGCTGCCTGAATTATGCCCCCTATGTTTTTAACTGTTGTGGATCATAATGTTTTGGGGTGCACCCTTACGGAAACAGCAGACATCATTCAGACGCTGTTATTCTTTATAGTCTCATTGTTCAAATACCAGAACAGTTGACTGCAACTGAAGAAAGTTGAGTTCAGACCAAAAACTACGTCACAGGATAAACGAGTTGGCCGGAGTTCACAATAAATTCAATCAAAAGGTAGTCAAAAGCTGGAAAAGTTAGGGGTAACTCTACTGAGACCGGATAGGCGTAGTTTACGGATCGACAGTGTTAAGAATCCATGGTCAGAAGGTGGTTACTAACGTTTGTTCTTCTATATGGCTATTAAATGGCAACTACATTATTGAATACCTAGGGCAGAAAATAACAGAAACTATATTTTAAAAGTCAGACGGTGAGGGCTACTTGTGAACAAGCCGACGTTGTCTAAGCCTTTGTCGCCTAAACAATCGATCGACCGCCTTATGAACTACATACAGACCAACATTAATCACAACCATGGAACCGGCAAGAATGTAACTTTACGCGCCCATGCGTATCAAAATGTCTGTTGGACCGATATTTAATCCGTTTGGTTGTGTCTAGTTCACTACACACAGATTGTAACACTCCACCTCTGATACCGTTTTTGAGCGAATTTACGACAGTAACTACTGCTGTACTCGTCTATTGCTCAGCCTGCTGTTTATGTGTTTACTCCCAACTGTCTACACTAACACGCGTGGATAATTCGGTGTTCGCAGTAAAACTCATTGTGAGTGAGGGCATCGGATAATGCTGATGACGAGTGGATGAAGATGTATTCATCTCACCCTTTTCCTTCGTCCAGTTATTGCGCCCGCTCTTTCGTTTCCTTTCTATATTGTGACGTTTTCATTCATTGGCTAGCGCCAATGTATCGTTTAGTCCATGTGATAGCGTCAAGACAGGATGTGTTGTTTAGAAGGCTGCCTAGTACTAAGTAGTTATTTCTCTTCATTCATTGCGTTAAAGTGTGTGTGTGGTAAAACCTGAGTAGTCGTGATAATGTTTGCGATCATGAGTCATGCCAAGCAACGAACAAGGTAATGTGTTGGTGGCACTGACCTTAACGTTGCTGAGATAGTTAAAACCGGTGGTCTTATCGGGCGTTGTGTCGTGCCTTGATCCAAAGAACAGTCGCTTCTGTGGTTCAGATTATCCCTTGGAATGTGAGGCAAAAGGTTTTCATCATCAGAACACTACTGGATACGACATGTTAGAGATGTAATTGACCTGACTACATACATGATAAATTCAACATGTGCGGACGAATGCATTAGAGGTGTGGTGATGGTTTGGGTAACCGAACAAGGATCTGTCATTTTCGAAAGAGGTCGTTCTGATCTTTACAGAATGCTTATAATCCGCTTAAAGACTTACTATTCACGCAACGCGTATTTAAAGTGCAGAATGCAACCATAGGGGTGGCTTCTGTTTGGACAATCTTGTCTAAGGAGAGCACAAGCGCAATGTGGGTAATAACAATCAGAGATAAGTTAAGAGCATGTGGGATACATACGAATATTCTAGTATTTCGGCAATTTCCAGCCATTAGAACACGGGTTCAAAGCTGAACGCCGTTAGGCTCCTGGACTCAGTCTTTTGGCCTTTTTTGATATCTGGAGAACGTTTATCAACATCATATTCTGCTCGTTGAAAACAGAGAATCACATTACTATTGCAGATAACAGAAAATACACGAGAAAAACTAAAACTACGAACTTAACCATATTTTTAATAAGTGAACTTCTGGTAACGTTTTACAATGAACCCTAGATGAGCAATCAAAGAAACTAGACGGAACATCAATCCCGTGGTTGATAATTCCATGAGAACGGAAACATGGCCAGAAGAAGGTCCGAAGTAGGTGACTGTTAGGGGGATCACAACATGAGTGATTTGTTCATGGTAAACTTCTACTGATCTGACGTGATATTAATAATAGAACAGAGTGGGTTATTTGCAGTCATTTGGGATGGATACCTAGATTGTTCAATTGGAATGGACCAAATCAATGCTGATTACTTTAAGACACTTTTGGAGGTCAAAATTCTTTTCGATTGATCCTGTCGCGCTCTTTCCCGTGACCCCGCCCAACCAGATGCATGTTATTGTTATTCTCACAGCCCGCGTTTAAAAGTACTCATTTCTCCAGCCCGTCTCCTTCAGTCAATGAATCTCCCTCACATGCCCACACACC
This sequence comes from Paragonimus skrjabini miyazakii, assembly GCA_014338405.1. Taxonomy (NCBI): domain Eukaryota; kingdom Metazoa; phylum Platyhelminthes; class Trematoda; order Plagiorchiida; family Troglotrematidae; genus Paragonimus; species Paragonimus skrjabini miyazakii. The sequence continues at coordinate 129,733 of JTDE01001711.1, read as the reverse complement.
CATTGCCAATCGTAAGTTCCACACCCCTGTGAACATGGCCTTCTTACGGGTCGTCATGAGATTGTCAACAACCAATCGGTATTCCCGAAAGCCGGGTATTTAGACACATATGACCGACCCGGTTGCATTTCGTCGGTTCGTCCTTGCCTGTCGGTCGCCTGTGTCTGAATTTGTCATGCATTTCCGACCCTTGACGGCCTATTGTGGCCTGTCATTGTACCATATCCCGCGAAAGCAAATAAATTGAGGTTTGATTCTGCATTTGACCAATTGTTTATGCCAATAGTACCACTTTTCCGGCTGTTTGATTCGGTTCTGCTATTTGACGTCACTGATTATACGTGGGTCGCCCAACGATCGTCGGAAGAAATTACAACGGCCTTGTTACTTGTTACCACCCCACCTGACAGAGAAAGGCAAGAACAACGCAAAGACCGCAAGCAGTCTCTCTATCACGAACGAACACAACAATATCGCAAAACGGTACGAAAATCAGAGCGCAAATATCGGGACCCAACTCTCGCAACTTAGAACCCGCCAACAAGTAAGGAAAAAGACGGCCTTCAAACGAGCTTTATATGCTGCTCAGTCCGAAGGCCAAATTGTGATTTACAGCAATTGTATTTATAGATTTGCGGTGGCCTTGGGCCTAGGTCGCCGAATGGATCAATCAGAAGCGAGCGCAAGTTCTCGGACGTTCCAGAATTTTGGCGGGCTTTTTAGTTCCCAGAAAACGAAGAAATCCATTTTCCTCGCAAATATTAGGATTTTTTGGGAAAAAGTGCGTTTTCCCAACATTACTACGGCGGCTAATGAAGTTTTGTCCCCAGCCGTATGTATGTTTATACCAACTTACGACAATTTTAGTGACCATTTACAGATGAGCATGTCTGTATATCCGAATGTATTTTTGGTGAGTTTCTGTGATCAGTGTGCACAGTCACGTTTGTTTTCAGTGTTTTGTTTTGAAATTGTCCGCCTAAGAGTTTGTTTTTTGTTCCAACAAGCTTAAGTTTGGACTTAGAAAAATAATTATCAATAGTGCTGCTCCAAAATCACTGTCCTTTCAGTACACTGAGCAGTAACAACAATGCAGCTTCACACTCCTTGTTCCGTACAACTTTTCAGTCCGCCTAACTGATTAAACTAGGGTTCAATTACCTGATACAATTCAGGCTACCAGCTTCCATCCTCTCACTTTTGAGGCATCTCAATGTAGTCTGTTAGCATTCTGTTACTTACATAACCCCTCACAAATGGGACAGCTGAACAGTCAGTTGTTATGGCTATCGGTGCCACAACATTAACGAATGCACCTGGCTTGTCGTCCATTGTAATCAATGTGGGATTGCAGTAGTCCCTCACTACAAACAGAGTCATAGGGCTATTTTATTATGCACTGACGTCCCGACCGATCACCATTTCTTCATGTTGACCCGATAAATACGGCTAACACAGCTGGTGATGCAAATCGAATTCAGCGTGCTGTGTTTTCACTGATCAACGTGAAGGTGCACCTGCATAACCACTTCATGGGTTAGGTTACCATCAGCTTAGATCAAGACTGACTCTATCCAATTTTTTGATCAGCAACAGCATTGTTACGATCAAACCTACAGCCTACTTCACAACTCGATCAACCATTTGTCGTCTGTACGATTTCAACCCTTGCTTACTATTTCTTACCGTCTTACAGTCCCCGAACAGGTGTATGTAATCAAATAAATACAGATTTCACATACTGATGTCAAAAATAATCGTTCTCAGGCGTATTGTACGGGAACCAGTCAATAGGATACGGCGTGTACACAATTGTATCAAGGGGGTGTGCACATTATTCCATCCGAACGCCTGAGATTTTGCATGATAGTATATTTTGTCAACTCGTGACTGGGCTGTGTCACTTAAAACACACCAACGTCTCACCAACATATAGTGATGGATGTTGGTGGTTGGAAGCTTCGCGTCACACACTCCAGACCTCAACAATCATTCAACCAAGCAATTTTCAATCACTGTGCTATTGCCTAGTTGTTGAAGGTGTCGTGTATGTCATACAAACAGAGCACGTTCGTTCAGTGCACTGCTATTTCTATCTCGTGCACGTATCACACGCGTGGTCACGTGTGTTTGCCAACTCAAGACAGTAGTTGTAGCACGGACGTGCAACTGGAAACGTGAACTGGTGAAGATTACAACTGATAAGATGCCATGTTTGTAGAGAACTTATTGACTAGTCGTGTGTGACACATCAGCAACGATTTCCGCTCAGGACACCGTAACCAATCACCCCTAGACACATACAATTGAACCGATATGGACGCTGCTCCGACAATGTACACAGATCGAGCGCGTCAACAGAAGGAGCAATTGGTGTAAATGTGACGATCAGTTTCTTTCAACCGCTCTTAGTTTTCACCTCCAGTTTATGAACTGTTTCACATTTTTATTGACAGCGCAATTATTCGTTTTACAATGTCTGATTACGAAGCCCATTTCCTAATCACACAATATCACTCGATCCAATCCGCTGGGTATCAATATCTGCAAGATTATGCAAACCTACGGATGGAATGGAACGTTGGTTTTTTGGACAGAAGCCGATATATTTCGGTCCATTTTGTTAGATATTTTCTGTGTCAAATGAATGAGTGTGTTGTTCCACTCACCCAGTCTGATTGCAACTGTGCGATCGGATGCCTACACGCTTCAACATTATCCGAATCGTATTTTCTTATTTGCTTGTTGACACCCCCATAATGGGATTCGCTGTGACTCCACGACTATCAAATGTGGTCGTCCGGTGTGATTCGCTGTATCTTGACTGTTTTATCATACACAACCGGAGCCCCAGTGGAATGGTTTTGACTCGTTTCCGGGTAGATAACATCCACACCAAATGTAGTTCGAAGATAATCAAAATCTCCGAGCCTACTGTTTGACATTTTAGTCAACGAGTCTCGAGTAACACGATGTTATGGGCCAAATATTACACTCCACGTTTCTGCCACTTCAAATTTGTAAACAGTTATGTTTTTGTGACTTAATTCACATAATTATTCTATATTTGCAGAATACTTGAGCCTGGTAAATAATATTATTTTCGAGCTTAGTCACCTCTGAACTTGTTCAGTAGATTGTGGAACTTACGTCACTCACAAACGAACGTGACTGAGCGTTTAGGTGTTTTGTTTTGTTTCGGATTGTAATTTCACTTCGTATTTGGCATTCAGTTCTGCGTTAATTGGCAGAGTATCTCTCACCTAAAATAAATCAGTTGCTGTTGTAAACAACTGGTTTTGGATTAAACTTAAGTACAGGTGTCGAAGTGATCGGACGGGTCAAAGGGAAAGTCATCAACTGTTGGACGTAGCAACCCGAGTGATTATTGATGTCATCGCATTAACATAAATGTTCAGTGTTTTTCAGATCTTAAAACATGTCGTCAGTTGGCTACTGTTTGTGTGCATCTTCCCCACTTGCGCACATTCGCTCGAAAATCTCACATTCTGATCGGCGGACTGTTTGCTAGATTCGGCGCCATCCGATATTGGCGCGTTTGTGGGCGCCAAACGGAGACGTAATGTTAGAGAAATGCGATTAGTGTGCGTTAAAGCGTGAGACGCATTGGAGTGTTCAACTTATCAAAATCAGTGTCTCCAAATTTAATCAGTACATAATGCTCGGCAAGCTGACTACCAAAGACCAGAGCATTTCTGGTAGATATCGAACTCTAAGTGTATGTAGACACAAGTACAGCGGGTCGATAGGCAAGGGCGTGTATTTTCACGCCGTATTAATGATACGGACGGCCAATTCGGTGTATTTGCGGCGTACAGTTAAAAATCAGCAGTATGTACCCACCAATTTATGGTTAATTATTGAATGCGTCAAGGTAGACCAAACCTTTTATTCATACTGGTTTCTCTTGTAGACATAAGAATGTATCTTTTGTGTAAAAGCCTTTCGTTTTAGTGCAGTAGAATTTCTCCATTGTATTTTGGGGCTGTGGAAGTGGTCTAGTGGTGTCATGTTTTACGGCCTTTTTGATTGCGACTGCACGCATTGGCTGATGCGATAGGGCGATATCCGAGAGAAAACTTGAGTTGTCAAACCTATCATGTGGTCCAATCGAGGTATAGAATGCAGCTCATAGGGAGGAGAGAGTACGAACCAGTGAATGTCGTCGGATATCCTGTGACCCACAAAACCGGTGCAGTCAAGTGGCCTCGTAAACATGTTCAAGTATCTTAAAATCAGCCATGGGTGACAAATGCAAGTACAGCCGCATCAGTTCTGATACGTGCATGTGCATGGTAACCCGCCTAAATGGAGTCAATCGCAGGACCGCGTATAAGTGGCTCCATTTCAGTTGCATCAGTTACGAGGCGCAACCCTGGAGAGGAGACAGAAGTAAGATTTTGAATGGATCGGAAATCGTCATGATACTGGAATGGATCTCTACGAATCCGACAATGACTCTCGCATTTTTAAAAACGCGTGCAAAATTAGAGTTTGCGATAGAAGTATCAACAACCATTATCAGTCGATATTTGAATGCGCGGTTTATCACCATGAAGGAGCTGTGTCAAATTCCCGTCAGCATGAACATCAATGAGAACCGGGTGGTACGACGATATTTCGTCTGTTGATTGCTGGAGTGCCGTACGAGCTCCAAGACTGCTGGATTGATGAGACGAACATCAGCTTGTTTTGCACAACGTCGATGGGACCTTCTTTGGAAGGAACGAAAGCATGCATTCCTCTCACCAACAGCAGAGGCCGAGACTCACATTTGATCGGAACAACGACAGAGTGTTCTATTGCAACTTATACGGTGCCTACAACTGTGCTGGCTGTATATAATGGTTCCGTGCTCTTATGGATAAACTGAAGATCAGCACAACTATGTTAACAATAGTGATAATTTGTGACAAGGCCCGTTGCTATACTGATTTGGAAAGCGTCTTTTCCGAAGATGCTTATCAAGGAGGGCAGCTACTGCGAGTAACACCGCATTCACCTATGCTGAATCCCATTGAGAGCGTCTGGAGCATAGTGAAGGCGAGGGTAAAACAGCAGTTGTGGGTCCACTATGATGCATTGATAGGTGGTGATCTTGGTCAATTACTGAGCCATCAGGAATGGCGCATGCGTATTCTGGAATAAGTAGTCCATTCTGCCATAGATCGCTAGAACAAGATATGCAGTGGTTACACGTTGGCATAATGTCCCAAGTGAATGATAATTTGGTTAGCATGATCAACAAATTATTGATAGATTTTAAACACTGAATTCCTTAACCCATTTAGTCAAAACAGAGAGAAGACATCGCGAGATGTTAACATTTCAACTAACTCTCAGTCGCCAACGTAAAACCAGCAAATTTTATACAAATTGCGCATAACAACAACAACTGAACGAATCACCCCCATAGTTTTGACCTTTGACGCGCTAATAGTGCAATCAATTTCACGGTAAGGATACTGATCGCGTTAACACCTTCTGTGCACACAAAACTGGCCACTATTGTTTGCTTAGCATTACCTCGCTGATCGCTAACAATTTCGGCTTGCGATTATTTAACAATAGCCTGAACGATTTGACAGGGTCAACTAGGTAACCGGTTGCTAAGGTGTGTTTGGTGATCGATGAGGTCGGAGCCTTCGAGCCTGTTACAGTCAGCAGGTCGTCTTTTGCTGGCTTTACGTTGGCGATTGATGAGAGTAAATCGAAATGTCAACATCTCGTGATATGTCTTCTCTCTGTTTTGACTAAATTATTGATAGGCAGCAGAATATGGTATGATATAAATGGAACATTACTCAAAATGGATTAAACGGATGTTCACATTGTGGGTTCACCGACTGAGGTTAACAGGACAGTTAGTATATCTTCTCTCGAGGTGATCGGGCAGCCTAAGCATTACTCACAGACGAACGTGGCTGCACTTTCGGTTGATAACCTGGCCGTGTCTAATTTAAGGTAAACGACATGGTGGTCAACGTGGTTGCTGGACGAAAGCTTGGCCAAAATTAAAACTTTGGCCGTGACAAAGATAAGTATTAATGATGAGCTGTAATAAGAATGAAACTCGAGCACGATGCTTCTTTTCTGCAGAGACTGATTGAAGGTCTAGGGGGATTCGAAGGTAGAGAGTCATGAGTGGTGTTTAGGTTAAAGCAACAAATCAGTGAGCTGTTTTCTGCCCATATACTGAGGTCTCGCCGATGGAGGTTTGGGTTTGATCACATTACATGTCGTCACTTTGTTTTGTGTTGCGTACGTTTTGTGATGTATCGCTACTCGCCATCTGCTTCATCAGATGTGAACTTGTTTGGTTCAGTAGTTGAGCCGAGTTGGATGCCATTATCACATACGGTGGTTGCAGAAGCATAATATCATACCTGCTCGCAACAGCTATTGACAAATTGTTTGTACGTTTTTGTTTGTACGTTTCTAAAATTTCTGACCACAATAAAGACCGGAATATTACGCGATCTTCCAACCAGGGACCCGGAACATAAAGAAAAGAAGTAGACGAAAAATATCAATCGTAATATGGAGGAGTTAATGCGTACTGCTGACAGTTAGAGTGTAATTTGATAATGGATCTAGCTCGATCTCAGTTTAGGGTTTTTCAAGGGTCAGCTCGAACAGCAACTGGAAGAATTAACGAAGCCAGAATGAACACTAGGCGTCCATGTCTAGTCCCAGATAGAACGGAAATGTCGACTCTGTGATGCTGCACTTGGTTCCCGGGGCATTTAGTCAGGTTCGTTTGGATGGATGAACATCATTTTAAACATCACACGCGAGATGGTCGTACCCGAGTGTGTCGAAGGTCAATTTAGACCATCCTCGTACTTACCTGTTGTTCCGGACCATAGTGAATCTATTAATCTATGTGGTGTTATTGAACAAGCGGATGGAGCGAATACAGTAAATGGTGAGGCATATGATAATGTGTTACAAACTTACCACTTACACAGGGTTAACAACACCTGTGATGGAACCTTGTATAGAAACAACGCAACGCCGCGTATCAACCGCAGAGTAAATGACGTCACAGCGAGACCGGACCTTGATGCAGTGTGACAGCTTGCACACCTCGATGATCTATTGGGCTAAACGGGACGGTGTGGTGACTAAACCGACAAAGTCAGCCATACTAGGCAGTTTAATAGGTAGGGGTCCGACAAACCACAATCTTCTAGTACTTTTTCCTGAAAAGATACCAGTTCTGGTACACTGCCACCCACCCGATGTCTTACGATGCAGGATTTTGAGCCAAAGGATTTGGTTGAGAACTCTAATTGTTCTCGTGTCTAGGTCTAGGCGTCCTGGTAGTATCTCAACCCACATAAAACCATGAATACTCACAACACCAGTAATTCCATACTGCATCGGTCGTCTCGCAGTATAAAGCGGGTCGCCCTATCTGCTGCATACAACCGGGTGGATTGGCGAAAGCATGCTACTGCTGACTGTAACATACAAGCCGGCCGTTTACACTTTGATCATTCGTCACAATTACGGACCAACTTTAGGGCGACGGGGAGACACCAGGGGACAGCGTTCTCCCTAAGTAGGGGTTCCAGCAACAGTCCTGTAAAAGGAAACAACACAAACAAGTATGATCCAAAGGCCCAATAAACCATGCACACGACTTACACAAACGAAAACGAAAGCGGCAACCACAACACAGCAGCACGCTCCGTCATAAATTCAAATTCAACTCGTGCGCGCCCGCTGACCACTCCTACACTGCCCCACCAAGTTTAGCCCTCAGATCCCCTTCCGACCGTCATCTTTGGTGATTACTCTGCCAGTTCCACAACACTGTGTCAGTAAGTCCCATCTTTTACCATCCAACCTCAAACCTACCTCGTCCTTTTGTGGTGTATTATCAGGCCGAAGGTGTGAACATTCCAACACTCGGCGGAATACCTCAACACGGGGGGAAGTATGTCCAAAACCCACAGATAGCTGATGCAGGACGGCGTGGGCGACCTGATGAATCATTGCTCGACTGGATCGGACCAACGGGCGAGACGTGGCAGCCGAAATAGGATGGACGACCAAATCGGAGGCGCGATTATTCCAACACTCCGAGGAATATCTCGACACGGTTGCGGAATACGGTCAAAGCCCACAGTAGATAGATGGCGGACAACACGAGCGACCGGACGAGCCATTTTTCAACGAAATCGGACTAACGGACGAAGAATGGTAGGCGGAAAACCCCCCGATAGACGGCGCCGATCACAAAGATAAATCTGGCAGAAGTGTACACCACGCGTTAGCAGAAACCTGGGGTTGTTGTGGACTGGAATGCTGACTGATAAACGCCAGTGCGCGCGTAGCATGCTAACTAGCGTGTTGGACAATAAAGATTGTGCTTTATTGGACGCCTTTTCGCTACACATTTCGTTCAAACCTAGAATGTGAATTGATGTAGGTGCCTTCACAGTTCACACTCTAAAATAGATAGGTCAGCAGGCCGCTCTCGCACAAACGTTAGAATCGTTTCATGTCGAGGTCTACTGTGTCCCGGAGACTAGAATCCAGGACAGTAGTAAACGTATGTCTACCCTATACTGGTTATACACTTCCGGTGATTTCACGACCACCACTATCGGTCAAGCTGGAGTGGGTACAGTTCTCAGCGCGACGGCCGCAGCCGCACTGATAGACTGGACTTCTGTTAAAAGCAGACTTCGTGCGTTCGCTCGGCAGGTTCAGCTAAGATCAACTCTAGACGCAAAGCATTCAAAAATCTTCTGATTTTGTCCGCTTACGATCCTGCTGACTGTACTGACGTCGACATCTAGGACGCTTCTTATTCGGGTCTGCCCGCTCTCCTTCGGTTGACGTATGGTTCTGATATAGTTGCTCTGGCCAGAGATATTAACATCCACGTCGGTCGTCTTGGTGAAGCTGAGTCTTGTTTAGGTGATAGGTTTGGGATAGCCTCACATCGCTCAGATAATGGTGGACGGCTGTTGCAGCCTTGCGCTGAGCATGAGCTATTTTTAACAAACACTAGCTTTAGACATCGTGCACCTCATCGTTATACTTGATGACTACACTCTCCAAATCAGGCATTGTCTCAGATAGACCACATAGCTATTAGTTTTAGGTGGTGTGGTTCGATTCACGACTGTCGTTCTTATTGGGGCACACATTTTGATTCCGACAATGCGTTGGTACGTTGTCGTCTCGTCCTTACTTTTGTTGGGCAACGACCACATTGGCAGCAACGGATGGCTGTTCAGAAACTGGCTATGTGGTCGGTAAAGCGTAAGTATCAAACCATTTTACAAAGCTCCCTTAGAAGTTCTCACCCGGATGATTCTAATAGTTACTAGACCCAAATATCACAGGCAATTTATGAAGTAGGTAGTGTAGCATGTGGTACGCGGGTTCGTGGGATGAACAAACACTGGATCTCGGAGTAGTCCCTGGAGTTGTTAGAAGCCAGACGGAGCATTCCTTCTGGCAGTCCACATAACAAGTTTAGAAGAGATATCTGTAGGAAACCGAAACATAGACTAAACGCTGATCGTTAGGCTTGGTTAACGGGGAAAGTTAAGGAAATGGAAGCCGTTTTTATTTCAAGGTACATCGACAGACTGCTCAAGCTTATCCGTGCTACTGGTCCAAGGCAACCGTTTGTCAGTGAAGCTATCAGCGAGGAAGATGGTACATTAATCTATAAGTCCAGAAAGCTAGAACGATGGGCGGAACACTCTGAGGGTCAATTTAGCTGGTATCTTGTTTCTACTATGTTGTCGCCACAAACTTGTAATGTAGCACTCTGTTTGGTGGATTTAGCACCACCCATTGAAACTGAGGTCTGCAATTGTGTTTCCGTTCCCAAACACAATAGGGCTGCTGGCCCAGATGATCTCATGCAGGCACTTTTCAAAGAAGTTAGGGAGGCGTTAATAGAAGCTTTGACTCAGTTGTTTCAATTTGTATGGACCATCCATCCGTGCTGGGGTCGCTCGATAATAGTTCCCATATCCAAGAAAGGTATTGGGGGCTCTTGTAAAAGTCATAGAGGAATTAGCTTGATCTTAATCATTACTAAGGTTCTGGAGTCCACTATACTTCGTCGACTCGCTGAAGCTTGGGAGGCATAAAATATGGTAGAACGGTCAAGTTTGTGTCGTAAACGGGGATGTACAGAAGACATTTTTACTCTTCGTCAAATAGTGGAGCAGCTTCATGTGAACCATCGGCCAACAATTGCCGTAATTCTCGACCATAAAGGTGCGTTTGATTCTGTTGGCCGATCTACACTTTTAGAGTCGCTCAAACGCATGGATATACCGATCAGGTTTGTGAACATACTGTCGGTGCTTTATTCCCATACTTCAGCTTAGGTTATGGTATACACCGAGCCATCTGACAGTTTCAGCACCATGAGCTGCGTGCGTCAAGGCTGTCCACTTTCACCATTTTTGTTTACTTATGTCATGGACGAAATAATTGAGGACTCCATACAGTACTCGCAAGATGCCAGTGTGGACCTCCTACCTGATGGAAGATTGACCAATCTTAATTATGCCGTCGACACGTGTTGCTGTTTGACACTTTCCAAGCAGTATACATATTTGAAACAGTTATGTCCCCGGATAAATTTAGAACACGCGAGTAGAATTACGTAAGATGTACTCTACAGAGACATTTCGACCGATACATATTGCTGGACGCTATTCCGCACTCTGTTAAATACTTCGGAATGTGATTTGCGGTCTCAAAATGCAAAGTGCTTCTGTAATGTTACTGTGATTACGTAGAGTTTACGTTAGATAATGAAGTCATGGAAGTTGTTGACCGGTTTGTTTACTTGGGAAGCTGCATCAACGGCGAAGTAGGTGTGAGGAGTGGAACATATGCGGGCATCTTTAAGGCTAGGGCCGTGTCCGATAATCTGGAGGCACCTATGGCGATAGACAGACATATCTCTGATGCTTAAAGGTGGCGTATATTAGGCAACCGTGACGGTTGTGTTACTTTACGGCAGCGAAGACTGGCCGCTCAGGGCAGAAGACGTGAACCGCCTTCAGATGCTTGACCACCGATGTTTGCGTTCAGTTACTCGTATCATGTAGCACCAGCGAGTGAGCAACGAGGAAGTTAGGAAGCGGGTATTTGGTAGTGGTTGTCAAACGAGTTCTTTCGTTCAGTCCTTAAATTTGCACAGACTTAGGTGGTTAGGTCATTTACCAAGGATGCCAGTTAGTCGTCTGCCACATCGAGCAATATTTGCGGACGATGCGGCCAACTGGCGCAAGATGCGAGGTGGTTGGATGATGACCTAGTGTAGGGAAATGAACTCGTTAATGAAAGGGTTGGCCATTGTAGATCGGGTCCGTCTCCAAGGCTGGAGACCTCAAGACTCACAGTCGGTGGCTAGAGACGTTAGGTGAGACGGCGGCTAATCGAGTTCAGTGGCGTGAATGTTGTCGTTGTTTGGCCCAGCTGCATGTGAAGTGGGTGCATTCAATGATGCGGGGAAGTAAAAGCTATAAAGAAGCTGTCTTCCTGATGACATCATACTTTCACTTATAACTCCGCTGTTTGTTTGTAAGGTGTCGGCACCTTGATGTTGAATGTTTGAATATGGACGTAGCTGTTTTTAGTAGTTAGGTCCTTCCCATTCCGCTTCTTTTGTCTTCTCTCCCCCTATACATGGTTCGCTTTTTTTCTTCTTCATTGTTGTGTGGCAGTTAAGCATAAGTGACGGCCACTGATGTATTACTGTCCATGATGATGAAATGACTTTTAAACCTCAAAACAGGTTCCAGCTTTACCCTGACCACTACATTCCCCGCGACTGAAGCTCACTGAACATGTTTGGGATAGGTCTAACATCTCTATTAGCAAAGACAGTAACACTATACGTCTACCTCAGGTGGAACACATAACCACCATTACATAAAATAAAATGTTTTTCACGTGCATCGGGAGTCTCGTGGAAAGAATGAGGAGAAGAATAGAAAGTGTTACCAATGCCAACAGAACAGTGAATGGTAGAGACTGTCCTATTCGGGGCACTAAATTAGAATTATTATTAGATGTTTCTTGACTCAGACATTTTCACTAGGAAAAGATCATTCTTTTGTTGGGCTGTGCATTAGGGCACCTTCCTTGACACCAGTTTCAGATCAAGCGGGAAATCACAACCGACAGTTTTGTGTAAGTATACATTCAATCCCACTCATCTCTATTGTGGTTAGTTCATTGGATTATGCTCGTAAATCATTTTATTGCAAGCGGACAACTGAAAAAAAAACTTAAGGACAGTTGCGAATTTTAATGAATCGTTCGCTGTATTTCAATAATACTCCCAGGTACATATGGATGTTTAAAAAGTGTACACGAGGAAAAGGTTCCAATTAAACTGTTGATTCAGTTTTCCTGTTAGGCTTACTGCGTTTGAAACTGTTTTCAGTGATTTCACATATGAATTTGCATGGGACTGGAAGGTTACTGATCAAAGCAGAAGCAACGAGTGATCTGTCTAGGCTATTAGTAAACACGGATTCGTAATAGTTAGGGATATAAAAGGGGCAGGTTCTGGATACGCTACTTGATTTGGGTCAGTAGAAGCGAGTTCAAAATATGTCAGGTTGAGTGGCCGTGTGTTCAGCTCCAACGTTTTTGACCATCTGAACTTTTTAATGTTTGTGTGTCGGCTGACTTCCATAACGTGTGTTGTCACCTTGTGCTTTGCTTGCCTCATCAACCGGTTTTGTCATGAACTTGAAGCTCGATAATGCTATCTCATTTCTGATCTTCTCCTTTTGACGATCCCTGCAGTTTAGCTTGTACAGATCGCATTACTGGGCGCCTACCGAAAAGAGTTCTCGAACAATGCCTCACTTGGCTTTGCTCTGGAACAAAAAAGAACATCAGTCCATCATTCTTTGCTCGTTTGGTCGCTGATGATCGACATACAGACACGGAGAGGGCGTTTCACACCGTTTACCGTGTCTCTATCGCTTAGTCACTACGATCCTGTTGTTAGCCTAATCAGTCGTAATCCACTATGTTGACAGGATCCGCGTGTTCAGCAAGCGTTTGTTCAAACGCTGGGGCTTCCATGACCAAATACGGTTGCCCAACCTGTAGAACACCTCGCTCCGTCCCACTAACCTAGCCCGATTAGCACTGGCTACCGACGGCCAGTGCCTCTTGTGTTTCTAATCGCAGCGAATTAACGTTTATAATCAGTCCAGTCTACCATTTACTCTTAACCAATTAATTCTGCCGCAATATTTAGATATAGGAATACCCTGGTTTGCAAATGCTTCCGTAGATAAAGATGGTTATAGAAGAACCAATCCTGGTGATTTATATCCCAACAAGTTGTTGACCAGTTTGGTTTATGCGTGTTTTATTGAATTGTATCTCACAAACACATTCGCGCTGTGCCTACGATCGATACAGTAAATCCCATCAAGTTCAATACATTGGCAAACAACACGGTAGCTCAGCGGTGCTCAGTCTGTCACTTACCGAGATACATGCTAACAAGTAACGTGGGAAGTTGATATTTTTTGTTCATGTGTCATTACTAAATGAGACTGATTACCGGCTGAGTCAACGTCAAATTTGAGATAGCCGTGATAACAGCATAAAGTTGACTTTCACTATGGGGGACGCACCGAAAAGTAGCTTTTCAAGAAACGTGTAGAAAATACTACTTTGAAACTTTGCCAACGATGACGTCGTTTAACAGTAGTTTAAATGTGCTTGACTTGTGTGCATTTCCATCTATGGTCGAATATTGAGAAAAAAATACGAAGCCGCAGGCTGAAGGAGTGAGGTTCGGGATGCCTTAATTCACTAAAGACGTGACTACACAAGTCTGAACACAAGTCAACCGTTTGTGGGAAAAAAATTGGGCGGTGAAGGTGTGGACATTCATAATAATTTGAAGATAAGACGCATATCATTCTGCATTTGATTTGTATATAACAGACTATAAATCTGTATATTG
>JTDE01001711.1:97446-109525 GCA_014338405.1 Paragonimus skrjabini miyazakii | reverse complement strand
CACAAGCGACTATTCATTGGGATCCAATCGAGCAGGCATTGCTCCGCTCTGGAACTCAGTGCGACTCCCACCCCAGCTGGACCGCGAGATTCGGCTTCAGCGTCACCAAAAGCCTTGAGACAGAAGCGCTTGGATCGACAGTTATCTAGAAGTGAGCTCAAGTGGATAACCGTGCTAGAATCGTAGACTCGCGTCTCCAACACACAACACACATCAATATCCAGACTTGAGAGAGTATTTGCCAGAGCAGCTTGCTGACCGACTCGTCAGAGAGTACGGACATTGAAGGCGCCAATGTTTACCAGTTGTCTTGGCCTCAGAAAACAATTATCGCCCGAAGGCATATGGAAGGCAGAAGGAATAGGGGGTAAAACAGTAGAAGGTCGAGATCGGTTAGTAATGTCACTGTCGAGAGAACGATAACTTCTGATACTTCCCGGTCGTTTATACCGCAGATGGGGGTTGATTTGAGGGTCCCCACCCCGAGTCTCTGACTCAAAAGTCTGACTTGCGATACAATAGGATATAGGATTTTCTTGGGGGACCCCACCCGGAGCCAATGACTTAAGAGTCTGACTCACTTGGCAGTGAGGGGCTTGCCTAGCTCGAGGGCGCAGTGAATAAGACAATGATGTCTCGTTCTGAGCACTGCTGCGTGCAGTGGATGTACTGGAAGCTACACCAGGCTTTTGAAAGGTAACAAATGTTTCTCGATCGTATTGGATAACACGCCGACGGTCACGGTCAACCGTTGGGCGATCAGAGTGCTCTTTGTTTGAGGGTACCTTTTCCAACCCCCTTCTTCCTGATACGGAAGACAGCAGTGTCGCAACTATGAAAATAGTTCTGCTGTATGCCCAAAGGGACGTGCCTCACTACCTAAGCACTCCTACGCGGTCAGTAGTGCGGCATACAATCCTATGAGTGTAACTGCTTTTCGTCTGACTGCTCCCCTTTGGCCTGTCTGATAAGGTTGCACTGGAAGGACCGGAGTCCTAGTCAGCATAGCCCGCTGTATCAAAACAGTACACAAGCCCGCCCACTTCGCCAAAGTAGCAGTATAGGTCGGGCTGCTACAACTCTCTTTGAAAAGACTATTGCATGTAGTATGCGGCTCAAATCAGGATACCTGTATTGTTCATTATGTGATTCATTTCCGTTCCAAAAATAACTTTGAAATCTTAACAAGAAATTCCGTGCTGTTAAGCACCAAACTTGTCGGGCCCATTCTCTACCAGTAGTAGAGATAATTTTATCACCGTTGGTGTGACGGAGCGCGAACACGTGAGAAACTCAGGTTTAAAGGTCGCCTGTGTCAATTACGCTCCATCGGAGTTTGCAGAACTGCGTGTGAATAAGCTCATCTGCAGTGTTCATGTGAACGAGCTCGTCTGACTGCCACAAGATGACTGAATTTGTCCCCGTAAATATCTCACATAAAGCGGTCAATAGCAATCATGTTTGATTTAAGCACTTCACACTGTGTCAAACGTTGTGGTCGTCCATTACTAAGTGAGCAGTGGTAAAATCGATTCGAATTTGAGTTCGGGATTTATGCTGCCCTTCACGTCCAAGATCAACACGTTAAATTGCTCAAAACGTCACTAACACAATGACGTTGGAGAAGTGGCATGGCGACTGGTAAGTCAAATGATCACACAAATAAGGTTGGTACGTATGGAGCTGTGTACAAATACTTGATCATTTACCAGCCAGTCAGCAACCCCTGCCACCATTCTCTGTATGCAAGTATGCGTGTTTAAGAGATCACTCTTTGAATTCAGAATGCTAGTCTGTCTGCTATGGTCTCCACCATTTATGCCTGATAAGTTCGTGTCATACTGTCATGTCCGTTCGGGTGCGCGCCCAGACATACTCAACCGACTTACAGTATGACAGGGACAGTGTGTGTATTGCTACCGAAAGAGTTCGCACATTACACCGAACTCATCTGAAGACTAACTGTAATTAAAGCTGGTGATTTTGATACAACTATCCATTACGTCTTCATTGATGAGGATTCTAGATGTAGGCGTAGCATCTCAGCCTGGAGAACGCTTAAGAAAAGAAGAAGGTCTCCCACGTGCTGATGTCCAAGTTAGACTTGACAGATGCGACCGCGAAATCTGTAGCTGTTTGTGACAGTTCATCGTCACTGAGCTCAAATAGCGTACTCTCAGCTCCGGATTTCCGAACACTTAAGTTATGAAGCAAACTAGGAGAGCAGAAATGTCGACTGTTCAGCAGACGACTATTAGTGTGTTATTCTACTTGAATATCATCCCCCCTGCTTTGAAATGCGACTGTCAGTATTGCGGCCAACTAAAAGTTGGACACAACCGGTTGGCGGCATCGGTTTCAGATTAGACTGTTACAGTGACCGAAGCCAAAGGACGCCTGTGTCTACCAATCACCACAATTGGTTTGTGTTGCATCACTTGTAGCTACACTTACATACCATGTATCCAGTGTTAACCCGAACGAATAAGATCTGGAGATGTGTGTGAGGTCTTTGTGTCCAGCCAGTCAATGCTCGTTAGCCAACTGATAGGCCAACACGAAAGTGAAACACTTGTCTCTCGAGAAATAAACAGAGAGACTGCAATGTTAATGTAGCGAAAAGGCGTTCAATAAAACACAACCTTTATTGCCCAACTCGCTGGTTGCCATGCTACGCGCGCGCTCGCGCTTATGAATCGGAATTCCGGTCCACAACACACACCCGATTTCCGCTCACACATCGTGTACACTTCTGTTGGGTTTACGTGTATGACCAAGGCCTTCTGTCAGGAGTTTTACCGCCTGTCATTCTTCGTCTGTTGGTCCGATCTCGTAGATTGATGGCTCGTCCTGTCTTCTGTGTTGTACGCAATCTATCCACTATAGGCTTTGACCGTATTCTGCGACCGCGTTGAGATATTCCACCGAATGTTGAAATACTCGCACCACCGGTTTGATAATCTATCACAGTACGATGTAAACCGGGAAGAAAAATATCGAAATTATAGTGCAAGGAATAGTCCAGTGTTAAAGTACATGTTCACGCACTCTACAGAGGATATGGGGGAAAAGTAAAATGCAAGGTTGGACTGGAAGAAAACAGACAAAACATTCATCACACAGTAAACCAGCAGAACTAAAATAAGGAAGATAGAAGGCCAAAGACACCCGGATTTCTGAGATGGAGAGCGGGTGAGTTCCAGGCGACAGTAGTCGTTGGTTGAAATGAACAGTAAAAAGGACATAACTAACATAACCTGTTTGAGCCTTAATGTACCTCCTGATCGACAGTGTACTATGAGTAAGCTGGTGACCTAACAACCTGAGGCGGCCAGTGCACTTGCGGCCGCACACATCGCAACACCATTTAGTCATATCACCACGACCTGTGGCACCGATGGGTTTCTTGAGTACTGCGGGATTCCGTTATTGGCCGAGCACTAACTGTTAACTGAATTTGCAAGCGACCAGCCGGATCAAATTTTTCCCGACTGCCCGGTTCAACGCTTACTCGTCCCAATATCTAGAACCAACATTATAACGCGAGAGATTTACCTGGATAAAATCCTAACATTGCAGCTTTTGACCACCAAGATTTCACTTGTCTGATTTCTGTTGTCCGTACAGCAGCTGTTTCGAAATACGGCAATTTCCCACTCGTCGGACGTGAACTAGCTATCGAAGATGATTCATCAACAACGTGGTTTCCATCCCGTCCATGTCCGCTTGTCACAGTACCTCAGTGTTTGGAACCATATCTGACCACCGAATACCCAAAATACATCTCAGATACTGCAAACAGGAATGACTCAGATAACGTACGTTTCGCTGATACAGTGTTCAAGGTTCACTGCCGTACAGCACTATAAATAGCATAATTGAGCGGTAAACACAAAGCTTAATGGCCATCTTCAAGCTGTAAATCATCCAGATGTCTTTCAAGACGTCCGAAAACAACATTAACCTTTGCCACGCGAGCTCGTAACTCGCGATCCGCGGACAAATCTGCTGACGAGTTGTTACCTAGGTAGCAGAAATATGTGCAGCTGTCAGCAATATCTCTACTGATGCGAATATCAGGCACAGGTACAGAAACAGCACCTCTACTTGGAGAGAGCTGTTGATATCCGATCCAAACTTGGATGCCGCGGTCACGAAAGTCGTGGCCAGTCGCTATAGTTTATCTTCACTGTTTGCGGACAGCGCGCTACCATCTGCGAACAGAAGCATGCGCACCGTTGAGGTATGTAACCGGGCTGAGGTGCCGAAACGTCAACTATTCAGTGAGCGCCCATCCGTCCGTTACTCAACCACAACGCCATCCTTCGCCCAGTCCTAGAAAGCGACTGTTAGCGTGACAGTCAGTTGTAAACCAAAAGAAGTTGGGACTAGGACATAGCCATGCTTCACGTCAGAATCATCATAGGTCGGCCCACAAGATTGTACCTTCGCCCTCACGCCCACGTGCAACAATCTAATCAAACTGACGAACTTATCTGGACATCCAAATTAACCAATCACCGTCCACAGTGCCTAGGGGCCCAAGAAAACAAAGGTCTTAGTGAAGTCCACGAAGAGGACATACGAGGACTGGTTGCGGTTCCAGCACTCTTCCTGACGCTATTGAGCGGGAAACACCAGGTCGATCATACGGCAACTCGCCTGAACTCCACACTGCTCTTCGGGACCACTGCCCTTAAATAGATCCGCATTCTGACGGTTCAAAAAAATTATTACAATCAACTTGCCTGCGCAGCTCATCATACTGATACCCCGGTAGCTGTAGGGGCATTACTTGCCATCCTTACCTTTGAACTAGGATACGATAAGGGCATCTTTGTGGCATTTCTTCCTGCTCCCAGATGAAGTGAACCAGCTGGAGTAAGGCACATTCCTGCGCCGACCCGCCAGTCTTCAGAATTTTACCTGGCCATCCATTATTACCAGTAGCTTCTCCAATGCGCAGCTGCCTAATCGCTGTTTGCATCTCTGGTAAATCCGGGGCGAGAGCAAGTGAAGATTTGATGGCTTGTTGCGGCAGGCTGTTCATGGTCAACCAATCACTGGTAGCAAGACGGTTGGGTAAGCAACCAAAGTGTTTGTATCAGAATTTCATTGTGTATTTTGGCTAGGTGCAGAAAGAGCTAGAGTCCACGTCAGTCAGTACATGGTAGATTGGGTGGATAGGCCGAAAATCGCCTTAAGCGATTGTGTTATCTGTGATCCACGTAGCCCTTCATCAGCTCACCTTGTTTCTTCCACCAGTCGTCTTTGATTCCTCGAAAAAGTCTGGTCAGTTGAAGGCGAATACCCCGAAATGTTGCTCAACTCTCTTTGTTGCTCGGGTCCATTAGGAAAGTGGCAAACATTTCATTTTTTTCAGTACCAAGTTGGAAATAACCGCGTTGCTGTTGTCGAACCAGCCCGGACGTTTGTGACGTTCGACACCGATCGTCTCGGTGGCTGCTGAAGTGATCTGTTCCTCCAGTTGTGTGACACCCAACTTCTACCGTTGTCGGGACAATCTACAAGAAACAGGCTTGCATACATGGATAAACAGTATGTTGCTGACCGGCCTATGACCGGCGGTATATTCAGCGTCGCGTGTCACTTGCGTACTACGCACTTTACGAATGTCGCGTTGCGCACAATCACGTAAACGAACAAGTGATGGTGCTCACTTCGTAGGTGAGTCCTCGTCGTAAAATCGCCCGCATCCGGCTGGAATTAGGTGGTTATGGTAGCCAACTTGTGAGTAGCACACCGGTGGAGCAAACAATCACCTCCCTCGTTGACTGCATCAACGCCGTGGGGTCCGAGAACTCCCGGCCAGGCTGCAGAATCGCGCCCAACTCAAGCTTTCAAGTCATCCAGAACAAACAGTCGGTCACTCACTGGTGCCGACCGGATTGTGGTGGACAGTTGATCTTAGAACTGGTCCTTTGCTTCACCAATGTGACACATAGTTGGGCCATGAACACTAAGAAATGTGGCATACTTACCTCGACCGGGTCTCAGAAGAACGGACATGATACGAGGGCGGTTCGTCTATCATCAAAGCATTGATACAGTCAGCGTCTGTGGAACAGACATCATGTTCCCTAGTGATGAGGACGGGCAATCGCCCCACACTACTCATACCATCACTATTCAGTAGTGGAGCGACAGCATGGATTTGTCCATCAAAGTAGTCACTGGAAAAACACAGGAAGAAACATCACGCCAACATGACAGTGCAATATGCCATGGAATAGTTCTGGATACGCAAACGGGCTGAGTATTATCGTTCGTGGCAGCCGGGACCTTTTGGGACGACTGCCATATGCAGATGAGTGTTATTGTTTCATGTCCGGTTTGAACACCTAACCCGTGTTAGTTTCCTAAATTAGCAACCTTTGTGCCATCTGTGTTCTTACCGTTTGCCGAGTAACCTATGCAGTAGAAGGTGTATTCAGCACCTGTTTCTGGGAGCTTACCTTGGTCTGCAAGCTTTGTCTCACTTAAGGCTGCTGCGTTGATGCCATACCGGCTCAGTTCCATGGCGATCGGTGCGTTTCGGCGTCCTGACCGTTCTGTGGTGCTGCATCGATCCAACAGTGTGCGTACATTCCATATCCCATTAGAAAGGGCCTTGCTTTGTTGTTGCCCAACTGGTTCACTTCTAGTGTGGATACTTGTTGTCTTGGCGGCTACTGCCACTAGTTTCTCCCTGAAAGAGGTGCAGGTGAATCTGAGACGGAGCGAATGCGTACTGAAAAACGATCAGCGTCTTTGAGTTCTCTATGTGCTTAACATTCAGTTCCCGGTCCTATTCAGGTGATCAACAAGAGACAGGCTTACAGACATGACCAGCCTGTGGCCCCTGTCACGTTCAGCCCACACGCGTGACATCTATTTAGTGGATTTCGAGCACGAAATCAAACAAGCGATTGTTTCATGAGTGAATTAGTGTGGTTACGTCGCTTGTATCTGACTGAAAACAGGTGTTTGTGATAGGCAGCCCACGGATATCAAATGAGTGGAACAGACTGTCATCGTACTCGTTGATTGCAACACTACCGTAGGATCCAAGGACACCTGGCCTAGGCATTGAGTTGTACCCCACCCACGCGTTGAAAGTGATCAGAAGAGCCAGTGACTACAAAAAAATTAAAATGAAGGACTGATTACAGAAATGCTTCTTTACATTATCATTGTGGTATATTGTTGAATCATAAACACGAGGAAAAAATGTAGAATCACTTCGACTGAATTTTAGGTGTATGGACATGAGTCGACGGTTTGATGACGGCTGAGCCACCTATCATCAAAAAATGATGTAGCCAACGACCACAAAACAGATGTGATCTCGTTCAACTTCTGCTAGGTAAACTAGCCTATAGAAGATGTAGTCAGTGCCTGTTTCTTTGAGGTCACCTCAGTCCACAAGCCTCGTCTCACTCAAGACATTGGAACTGATGTCTTAGAGACTCAGTTACATCGCGATCAGTGCGATGTGGCGTTCTGGTTGTTCATTTCTGCTTTTTGTTCTTGTTATGTACGCACCTTCTACTCCCCGATAAACAGTATCAATGGGCACATCTCAGATTGGTCTGAGGAACTTTATCGAGAGTCCATGACTCATCAATTTTACCTGTTAGACACCGGACTATTGTTTTTTTGGGGTTACCTTATCAACTGCCAGTTACTCAAAGGTCTGACTCACGTGCCAGTAAGGGCCGATCCAACCTGAGTGTGCAGTGAATATGACAGTGGTTGATTTTGATTACTGTCGAGTGCAGTAGAGGTATCCAAAACTACATCAAGCATCTGCGAAGTAGCGCAAGCTTTTTGACAACCAAGGATGATACGCCGGCAGTCACGGTCAGTCGTTGAGTGGTCACGACACAATCTGTTTGTTGGTATTTTTTCCAACTCTCTCTTTTCAAATGTAGACGTCGGCGCCGCAGCTATAAGTGTAATTTTACTGTATACTGACGTATTCGTACACCACTAAGAACTTCTACACTGTCAGTAGTACGATCTAAAAACTTATCAGCGTAAATGACTTTCGTTTGTTTGATTCGTTTTGGCATATGTAATATGGTTGGACCTGAAAGGACCGAAGTCTTTGACAGCACAGCCCTTCAAATCCGTACAGTACATAAGGTTGCCCAACACGCCAAGGTGATAGAAAAGAAGAGGACACATGCAAACACACGGGCAATAGCAAAAGAATAGGTGAGTAGCTGATAGGTGACCAATCACGAGGGTACAGAACAGATCCACGGTTGAAACAGTTTCTTACTGGTCTGTCCTCCTAGTGCAGTGGAGTTGAGCGACCGCAACATGCTACTCATACAACTGCTATTCAGTAGTAGGACCGGAGCATATATTTTGACATAGTACAAGCCGCAGGAAAATTGCAGGAAGGAAAATCAGAGTGCAATATCACCCATAGAAGTCCCTGATACTTAATGTAACTGAGCATTGACGTCTGCGGCAGCCGAGACGGTTTGAGGCCGAATACCGCGTGCAAATGAGTGGTTTTGTTTCAGGTTTTGTTTCAGTGCTTAACCCCTGTATTGCTTGGTCGAATAAATAACCCTTGCGCCATCCGCGTTCTCGGATCACAACACTAGTTTGGTTGAAGATTTGTTTTTTTAACTGTTATTCATGGTAACCAAAAAGTCAGGAGTAGAGATCTCAATATTCTAGTACTGTTGTGTTTCGAGCCACCACCACGCGGCGCATAATATATTTAACCACGTTCTTTTAACAACATATGTCAAACAGTTATAGAAGTGGCACTTCAAGTGTCCTATCACAGTAAACAGAGTGCGGTTATTAAGGTTTACAGTGACACATGTTGGTACATTTCTAGTAATATATTGAAGGAGCACTCTTGAAGAGTTTGGAATGGTTAACCGTAAACGATGCAGCCTTAGGGTTTTGATAAATAGTGCATATGCATCCGCTAAGTATTGTAGTGAAAGTCATCACTGGTCATATTCAAA
Source organism: Paragonimus skrjabini miyazakii (assembly GCA_014338405.1). Taxonomy (NCBI): domain Eukaryota; kingdom Metazoa; phylum Platyhelminthes; class Trematoda; order Plagiorchiida; family Troglotrematidae; genus Paragonimus; species Paragonimus skrjabini miyazakii. The sequence goes on along the minus strand of JTDE01001711.1, from coordinate 100,529 downwards.
CTAAGAGGCAATAAAGAAAGCAACACACTAATGCAAGAGCTTCAAGCAGCAGGAGGTTATCTGCACAAAAAATTCAGTTCACATTTAAAAAAACATTCTGCTGTGTGATTATTCAACAGAGCGGCTATAATATACCAAACAAGCTTGACTAATTTTGCATGACGAAAAAATTGATTTATAGACTTTAGTAAAGACTAAATGATTCATCATTTCAGTCTTTTGTGAGCACTAGATCTTCTCTGAAACGTTCATGCAAAGCAGGCGAGCGATTGCAGGGTAACGCTCATATGAAACATAATTGTCAGCTTGTGTAGCTAAATTTGGAAGCTTCAAACCGTCAGGAGTATTAGCACAATATAAACTAATCATTTAGGAGGCCGAATGCCAGGGGTGTTGTCCAGACAACTGCTTGATTAGGTTGCTTTGTGATCATAGAACACCTATTTGGGTTCACTAAGACTGATTTGAAAGAAACAATATCAAGTTAAATGTTGAAATGCTACTCCAGCAAGACTGTCACAAACCAGTTCATTTAGTCAAAACAGAGAGAAAACATACTACGAGATGTTAACAGTTTGATACAAACTGCGTATAGTAACAACAATAGAACGAGTAGAAACGACCGGCTTGTATGTTACAATATATGTCTTCTCTCTGTTTTGACAAAACAATTTGAAATCTTGTTACTGTTGTGTTATAATAGTTCAGCAGTTGCAGCTACATCAGGGTTTCTTATTTGTTTCACTCTTTGGAAATTACGTTATTTTTAATACATTCAATATTCAATCTTCCCAAGCTCTCCTTCTTAATTATCATTGGGACAGATACTTTTAAGTGTATAACCATTGAAACGGAGCTGATAAGTGTTCCTATCAGTAACGTTGTAGGATATTACACCCTGCTCATGATTAAGAATGAAACTGACTGTACATCACGAATTCAAAACTTTAGCTAGAGGGCACAGATCGGAAACCATGAAAATGCTGATGTCCTGATATGTTTTGGCTAAATGACCAGCCGTAACCAGATGACGTATATTTCCTAGATAAAAAGTTGATTAAGGCGAACGATTTCGTACGCGATTAAAAATACAAGTGAAATAAAGACATCTTAATATTTTCGAGGACGGATGGAAAGTTATTTGTTAGGTTCAACAGGGTTGTATGATTGATTAGTAGTACGACTGACTTGATCGTTTGGAAGAAAGCTAACTGCGAGTAGTGTGGATGTTGGATGGAATCGGACAAGTCTCAGAAACGATGTGCTCCAAGCTGTAGGTGCTCTACTAGGTTATATCTGAAAGCACGCTGAGAGGTAGTAAACCCGTACTTGGAGTCAGTCATCCATCCATCATACGTCGTCCTACGAAGTTCATCAACTGAATAATCATCTATTTGTATCAGTTCTTGTTTCAACGCTTAACGCATGCGTTTCTTTTTCAAAAAACAACCCTTGTATATCTGCGTTCTTGGATCACAACAATTGGTGCCGTGGCCAGGATTGGAGGATGAAGATCCCATGGCCGCAGCCGTTCGAGGATGGGGATGTCCGGAGCTTCCTGGAGGACTTTGAGGACGTGGCGGAAACGGTCGGAGTCAAGACCGACTGGGCGAAGCTGGCGGCCCTGTGGATGCTGCTCAAGGGCAGGGCGAAGGCGGTTCTGGAGGCGGCGCGAAGAGGCTTTACGAAGCTGGAGTGGGCCGTCGCGAAGTGGGCGCTGATTGCCGGGCTCGGCAGCCCAGCCGATTGCCAGGAGGCAATGCGGCAGTTCAAGGGCGCCCGGCTTGGACCAGGAGGCGACGCTGTTGTATATGCCGTGTCACTGCGGGCAACGTTGTCGAAAGCCTTGCCGCATTTGGACCAGGATTCGGAACAACGTATGCCGACAGATAAGTTCTTGGACGGAATGCCACCAGCGGTGCGGGATCAGCTCAGGGTGGCTCTCATCGCACATCCAATGACATTGGAACAGCTAGCTGAGGCGGCTCGACAATTACTGGCAGACAACTCCCTGACAGTCTGCGAGTTGAAGACGGGTGCACCAAGTGAACTGAATGACCTGCGAACCGCAGTGGAAAAGTTGACTCAAGAAGTGGCCGCTTTGAAGATGAGGAGGGAACAGAACCGTGGCGACGTCTGTTACAGATGCGGAAGACGTGGACACTGGCGAAGATTTTGCCCGCTCCGCGGGAAAAGGTTTCATGTAAATAAACGTTTCAATGATTTTGTTTTATTGTCTGGGAGGGCGATTCGATAATAGGGGCGGTTGATAAGACGGCTGTTCAGGCTAGGATAGAAATCAATGGTAGCTCGGAGTGCTGTTTGATTGACACTGGGGCGGCGATTTCATTGAGTGAGCCGAGACCGAAAGAAACTGTTGAGCCGTGTGCGATGGTCGTTCGAATGGTCGGTGGGTTCACACTCAGAGTTACCGGCGTTGCGGAGTATGATGTCGGAATCGATGATCACGTAGTCAAACAATCGTTCGTCATTTCCCCCGACGCACGCCAGACTATATTGGGAGCGGATTTTCTTGAACGCGCTGAGGCTATGATTGATTTGAAGCATGGTAAACTCGTAACAAAGTATGGAGTGGTTCCACTAGCGAGAAAACACAAGCCTCAACTTGGACAAATTGAAGCGAACGCATCCGGAGCAACACCAGTCTGTGACAATCGGTTGCTGAATGAAGAGATATGCAAGTTCCGAAAGCTGTTCACCACGGATCAAGACCCATGTGGCTACTGTGACTGGATTGAACATGAAATCTTCATCAAGCCAGACCTATTTCGACCATACGGGCCCAGAACGACTCCGGTTCACCTGAAGCCGTAAATTGGGCGACAAGTGGATGACATGTTGAAGGAGGAAATTATTGAGGAGGCTGATAGCCCGTTCAATTCTCCTGTTCTGTTGGTGAGGAAACCCAATGGGAAATTTCGATTTTATTTCAACTTCAGAAGACTCGACGAGATTACAGTCAGCAAAGTCGTAGCAGTCCCAGCCGTGGCAGAAATTTTTGACAAGCTACAGAATGCCAAGATATTTACAGTGCTAGACCTGCGGTCTGGATATTGGCAGGT
>JTDE01001711.1:72291-94398 GCA_014338405.1 Paragonimus skrjabini miyazakii | reverse complement strand
GAGGGTCAGAGTGCAAACTCCGATCCGGACAAGGATATGCACTACTGATGAGCTCTAATAAGAGCGAAACTCGAGTCTAGTGCTTCCTTTCGAAGTGGGCTAGCCGAAAGGCTCATCTGAATGCGAAGGCCTTGATCGAGTGTGGGTGGTGTTCAATTTTGAAATAAACGAAGGATTAGTGCTGAACAAATTGAGCAACACCATTAAGTCAGCCCATTCAGATATCATAGGTTGACGACGACAGTGAAGGCAAGGTACTCAATAGTACAGTCATAAACAGGACAAATATAACAAACCTGGCAGAAACGCTGACTGTACAGAGTCAACAGACTGAATAAAGCCGAACCAATGAGACTAACGTTGTCCAAAGTAATGCAATCGAGTCAAAAGCAAAGTTAGTATATAAGATAGACGGTGTACTGTGGACAGTTTACCTGTTACACCAATGATAGACAAAGTAAGGACAAGTTTAACGAACGACAAACAGCTCACTGGATGAGAGAGTGATTTGGTGGACCAACAGAAATAAGGCGATGGTCCTAGAAGTTAGCAGGACTCACTGTACCCTCCCAAATGAAAGTCTCGTTTACAACCAATAAGAAATGTCATTAATAAGACAAAACAAAAACGAAGGGAAAGTCGCAATTCATGACGGAACTGATAAAAACGACGAATATAAGAAACCAACCGACGGACTGCACAACACAACTGCACAACACAATGGAAACTGTTTGTCAATAAAAAGGATAACCGAATATAACCATTCAACAGTATGGGTTAGGAAGCAGAACAAAAACAAAGGACATGAAGTTATGAGGTATGAGGAAGAATGCGGGACCGGTTACAACTTGAACTTGAACAGTCAGAATGCAGTGTAACATACAAGACGGCCCTTTTCATGTTATCATCGGTTACACTCGTGGAACAAATTTGGGCAACGTAGAGATACCAGGGGACAGCGTTCTTCCCAGTAAGAGATTCCAGCTAAATTCCTGTAAAAGGAGATAACAGGAACATGCATGAGCCAAAGGCCCAGTAAGCCATGAACACGACTCACACAGACGAAAACCAAAATGTCTTTAACAACAAGGTAGTACGCTCTGTTACACAATACAAATTCGACCTGTTCACGCTTGTTAGTTTCGACCTGAGTGACATGCATGCCGCATTCTGGCACCTATCACTTATCTCCACCCTCTTAAATTATAGTGTAATTCGCCTTTTGTTTGTGACATCTAAGAACTGATGTGATTTTCCAATAAAATTTGCACACATCTTCTGAAGTTACAAATGCCTGATGAAACTGATCGAACACAGCTTTCTGCACACCTGATATCCAATGGTTTCTGCGACAATTTGAAGACGGTAGGAAAAATTGTCCCGAAATATGAACATTTTAGTCATGCTAGTCGGCCGCCCACACAGTGATTAATGTCAGGCAGAACATACATCCAGAACCTGATGTAACTGCAATCCATATAACTAAAATGTTAGTATAAATCCTGATTTGTATGTAAATAACAAACGTCTACCGATAAACGTTTTCCTTCTACTCATCCCACAGACGAAAGGTTTAAATAAAAAAGACCGGATTGAGGCACAAACTTGCCATGCAACGTTGTGACTTCACGATGTAGCCTAATCAAGAATGTGACACAGCACGACTTACACATTAACTCTCTGTCCTTATTCACACTTGGGATATTCATGTGATGACCTCAGGTGAACCGTGAACCCATACATCCTATTGGTAGCCTGTCTACACACCGTAGGATAAACACACAGACGTGCCAGTTGATGACTGCCTGATTTGAAGCTCGTTCATTATATATTTTCTGATATAAATCGTTTGATAAATACTCTCCGAGAGGGTTGAAACGTTGCGAAACCGATAACTCTTTTGGTTTTTAACTAGTTGTGGCTTAACCAAGAATTTACTTAATAAGGAAGACAATAGGTTGATGTTGGACAATTTATGTTCGAAGAAATTTCGCTGCCTTTTCACGAGTGCGTACTACAGACCCTCCATATATCAATATAAGAAAGCGAACGTGACACCAGATGAAGTCAGATGTCAGAGTTCACAATACATTTCACTGCCGTGGTAGCAACAATCCTCTACGGATCGTGAGGTGTGCCAACTAATTCACTATCGTCGAGTTAGTTCAGTTGCGAGAACACGCAATAAGGGCTGACTAATGATCCTGTTCAAAACATTCCCGATATCAACGCCCTGTGTGAGACAACCGATACCCGAATCAGCCAAATGCGATGTAATCCGTAAATATCGATGTAAATGCTGAGCATTTTACATAGACAAGACTGAACGCCAGTTGCAGACCCGGGTCATGGGGCATATGATGAACTGAGTCAAGAAACGGGTCACTTAAATGCATGACGTCACAAGCGGGCATGGAAACTAGAAGCCTGCGTCTTCCACCGTACGTTGTATTCTAATGACGCAACACCAATGCGATTCTACAACGGCATTTCGCGTTATCTACTCAACTTCACACAGGCGAACATTGTGGAAGCTTTTGTAATTCGTAGGTTCACATTTGTGCTTTGTGTTCAGAAACAACTGTTTGTAGAGTTATCACTGTCATTCACATTCTTGATGGGGAAAAAATGTTTCTGAAATGTCTACTGACACTCACCCGGTACCGATAAGGCATTACGCCAGAAAAAAACATTGGATTAATGATAGCAAGGAATACAACCCAGCCTGTTGGCAAGTATAACCGATTTAGAGGGATTGGTACGCACTGTTCGTTAACCAGACTGGGCTAGGATACTACTGAGTGTAGATCGTCGTATCCAAGTGCGATCCGCTTTGTTTGGACAACTTGTGGACTAAAAGCCGTTCAAACACTCAGCAGAACTTACCGATTGATGTTGGTTACCTTGGGCTGAAGTTATTTGTCAAAGACATACATCATGTGAAGTGTTATTGAAGGTTGGTAAGGTACCACATATCTAACTCGGAATCGTTAAATCTTTACAGGTATGATAATGTGACGGCCAGCAAATTATTTCACTAGTAAAGATATAGACAGTGGAAGAGAACGCTTGCATGAACAAATAATTACATCCTTTTTCCTATTGCTCGGGAAGTCAGGAACGAGCTGTACGTACTGCTAACTCAGGCCACGCCAGTGAGAATAATTATGACAATTTCAATTTGAACATCACCCAAAAATGATCGCAGCTGTCGCATTCCCATAGACTATCCAATCGGTTCCTTTCGAAAAGAAGCACTAGATTCGAGTTTCGCTCTCATTAGAGCTCGTCAGTAGTGCATATCATCGCCACTGCCGGGACTTGAACCACGGACACGCTGTTCATGTGGGTGATGTTCAAATTGAAATAAACCAAATCCCCGACTACTCATCAGTAATCTAAAATATCGCCTAGCAGGTTTAATGAGATCGGAGATTTCGACCTAGCTAGGACGTCTTAATCGCGGGATTGTCGATGGGAGTTAACAGAACAGTAACTGTGTCTCGTCTCGAGGCGATCGGGCAATCTGATCATTACTCACATGCGAAAGTGGCTGAGCGTTCACATATGATAATTCGGTCGTGCCTAATGTGAGGTCAATGGCGCAGTGGTAAACACGGTTGCCTCATGAACAGCATGTCCGTGGTTCAAGTCCCTGCAGTCGCAATGTTATGCACTACTGACGAGCTCTAATGAGAGCGAAACTCGAGTCTAGTGCTTCTTTTCGAAAGGGACCAACTGGAAAGTCTATAGGAATGTGACAGCTGCGATCCATTGTGGGTGATGTTCAACTTGAAATAAAACAACGCCCCGACTACTCATAAGTAATCTATGATAATTTCATTACTTCTACATGGAACGTCCTTAAAGCGGTGTCCCGAAAACATTTACGGTTGTTCACCCGTTTAATTCTACAACATATGTATTGATTATTTGCTGAGCAGACAGTGTAATCGTTGTTTGTAGAATAGGAATTGTTTAGAGTTGGTGGGTTGCATTCAACCACAGCATGACTTCCACTTTTCCGTAATTTGAAAAGAGGACAGAACATGTACAACAAATCATCCCGTTCAAGCATTGCAACTATCATGGCGACCAGGTAGTTACTCAAATGACGACGAACAGCGCCGAACACTGTCTGTCTAGCAGCAACAACCATTATTTACACAATTACCATGCTGACAACGATTTTATTTCTCCGTGCAATTTCGTTCTTTTCATTTTATCTGAACTAATACCATAGAGAAGTATCAAACTCAAACTGTTAGTTGTGACGACGGGAGGTGTTCAGAGATTGGAATGCAGTGGGTTGTAAGTGGTACTGAGTACAACCAGATCAATCTTGCTGTTTCTTGACGGGAAATCGAATTCACCATCTCGTTGGTTGCCCAGACAGTTTTATCGAATGGTCAGTTGGTTAACCTTACTATATTCTAACGAAGTGAATGTATTGAAACAGTACAACTCATTGGAATCCATCATTTTCATTCGAAAACCACTTCGAATCCCAGTTGGCACTTCTGAGCATGTTGACACTCAGTCGACAGCGTCAGTCCTAGACGGTTTGTGGCGCTAGATTCAATGGTGGTCCATCCGAACTTCAGATTGATTTGAACCAACTCGACCACATGATACAGTCAGTTGTGAAGGCCGTGTGTAGAGGTCACACGACCAAAGAGGATGCGCGTGGGTGCGTGCACTTCAATCAGCTGATGTGGCCATTCGAACACGTTCTCATTCGTCCTACTAAAAATAGACTGTACGATGACCAGTGGTAATCTAATCTGTTTCGAACGTTTAAGGACAGACCAATGGATCAGCCATCGCAATTCCAGTAGCGATAAACCAGTGCAGAATCTGATCACAGGAGTTGTACAATAGCCTGTCTCCACTTCACCCACCGGTTTTCTAGATCAATGTATCAATCAAAAACAAAAAGTATAAAGCGCCTTCTTACGATTTCATAAAACGTGACCAAAATTGATTTTGAGTGTCAGGGCCACGCTCATGCATTTCAAAAGCAATTTCGTGTTGACAATCCAGCCAACTGATTATCGATCGTTGCATAGTCAGGTGGCTGGTGCATGTACAGACAAGCAGGCGAATCCGAAGGCCGCAAGCTAGATTATAAGTCGTGCGAACAACGTCTGGAAGTCAGTCGACGGATTGCCGGAACCATGTACGGTTGGAACACGCCAGACGGAGGTCAGGGAGGTGCGGGCTGCATTGCCGGAGATATAGTGAGTTTGTAAAGGAATTGTCGCAGTTATCGTTTTCTGGAATTGTACGTAGGTTTAAATTGCATTTATGTGGAATATCGGAAGGATCAAATTTGATATGAGTTTGCGCAAAATTTGTTTCTCTATATCGATTTTGTAGCCTTAGGCTAGGAATAATGCCAAGAAAAGAGAAGTTCCACAGTGCTTAATAAATGTGGATAAACTTTACAATACTTTCAAATACAGCCGGTCCTGTATCTACTAGTTCGGCCGCTTACTTCGAGAAATTTGGAAATTTTAAAAAGCGCGTTTTGACTACAGTTCCTTCGCAGTTCATGGTACATAATGTGTCTACAATTCACATTTCAATGTACTTAAAAATGACGACATTTCTCGTAAGTCGAATACTGTCCTCCTCCTCTCTGTGTTTCATAGAGTGTTCCAACTTGCCGGCTAAGAAAATGTTTTAGCAGCTATAAAAGTTTGTGTTGAGTTAGTTTGCACATTTATTAGTTGTGATTGAACTGATTGTATGCGTGCATGAGTAGTTCCAGACACTAACTTTAGGTCATCTGTAAGCTCCTGTTCATCGGTTTAGTGGCAACAGATTACGTCTCTACAGTTCGGTCACCCTGACCATCAATATGTGTGAGCTATTAGATATCTTGATTGTAACTTCTGCAACTTGTTTTCATGTTGATCAATTTGTTAATTTCTGACTTCAAGTTTGAACCCAGCCTGAAACCGGTCGCAAATTTCAACGCGTCCACGGATTGTGAACTATTACGCAAAGCTATGAAGGGCATCGGAACCGATGAGAATGCTATCATCGATATTATGGGAAGGCGCAGCGCAACACAACGAAACACCATTGTGACACAATTTAAAGCCATGTACGGCAAGGACCTCATCAGTGAGTTCAAATCTGAATTGAGCGGACATTTTTACGACTGTGTGAGGGCACTGTGCTACTTGCCAGAGGAGTTTGATGCCGTACAGTTGTACGAAGCGATGAAGGGAGCCGGCACGGACGAGGATACGCTGATAGAAATCTTGTGTTCACGGACAAACGGACAAATTGCCAAGATTAAGGAAGCATTTACCAAACGTGAGCGTTTTTATTTCCTATATTATTATTGTGTTATTGATTGTCTTGGGAGCACGGATCTTGTGTTGTAGTTGTAAAAGATGATTAATCATATGTTTAGTTGTCCGTTCTCGACGCTATTAAGCAGGCTGAGGGAACAGTGGTTCAGCTTTTCATTTCGACGTCAACAAGATATATTGGCCATGGAGCAATCGAGTAGGTTTGCCGGGACAGTTATTGAACGACTTATTGAGACCATCGCGCAAGTTGTGCATTACTTACAAACAACTGCGCATGGCAGATTGCATCTGGTGTTTCGATCAATTCTGGTCTTAGGTCATTGGAGCAGACGTCGACTTCCTCACCTCACGGGCACGATGGCCGGAGTTCAAACGCTGGCCTAGAGAGCGATATGCACTGTTGGAGATCCTTAGCCAGTGTGTCGAACTCGTGTTGTAATTGGACTGTTTCCGGTCCAAGTTGAGCCGGTGTTAATAGTTTTCTCTGGAATTAGCCACCGTTTTTAGTCTGATGCTAGTGAGTGAACATAGAAGATTAAGTTGCTAAGATTAGAAAATCTGTACGTTTCGATTTGCGTACGTCAAAAGCTGTCCGAATTCGAGAAAACGCGATCAAACTCATGAAGCGTTCAATTTTTGTCTACTTCAATCAAATACCGTCATTTCTGTTGTCGTTATGTCGATCTACAGATTGTACAGCCGTTCTTTCTGGTCAGAACTCTTCACTTACTGACGGCAACATTAAGTCGTTGTACAAACTGAACTTTTCACCAACTCCTTCTTGTCAGCGCTTTTTGCATTACAAGTGATATTGATTTGGAGTTTGGATAACCTGGGTTGTTGATTGTGTGGTCTCTTGATCATACTAAGCCATGCTCAACAGTCTGCTGATCCTAATATTGAAGCTTGTAAATTTCAATTGCTGGCCACTGATTGCAACACGATATCCAATGTCTAGAATCATCGGGAAAGATTTCATGAATACGAGGAATCGGTAATCCCCCGCTGACTCTTTTCATCTGTATTTCTATGGATTTACATCTTTGGACTTGCTTAACAATATCGCTCTAGTTCTGTTTTCATACGTTTTGCCTAATCTTATACTGTGACTAATGACTAAGACGAAAACTCAGGCAACGTATTGAAAAGCTTTTTCCGTAAACCACCCGAATCTATTTGTTTCATGGCTGTCTCTTGGATGAGACGGTACAAAACAAAATATCGCCATTTAACTCGGTCTAGGCAGTATTCGAATTCTTTCAGTTTTGCACCAGTAAAGCATAAAATAACTCATATGCAGTGTCCGATCAATAGAGAATAGAAACTCTGTGCTGGCGATACATTAGAAGAGGAAAGTGTCAGGGAAAATTACTTTACACGCAAAAAGTCATCCTCCTAGAGAAAACGATTTTAGTTAATTGGAATGGACAAAAATTCCCAGAACAATCTTGGGGTAACCGTCAGAATTTTTTACCCACTCGACCTTCAATCTACCACACTCATTAGTTATTTGGTAGATCTTGCTACTACTTTTGGTCATTTTCCTTCTCCCTTCTGATTCGAGAATATCACACGTGTACGTCCATATTTTCGTCTTCGGACGGAACAGAGTGGCTTTTGGCGTTAGTCTTTTGGTTTGACTCGAGAGCAGTTAGCGGGGTCAGTCTGGCTATTTTTCGGAACCGAGGCTTCCCGTCTTGTTATCTCAAGGCAAAAAGTTCAAGTTATTCCACTTTGTGGTTGATCGAGCGTATTTGCAGGACGTTTGCAACCGGAAGACAACTCATATTTGAAATACTCCTCGAAAACCACTACTTCTGATGACGTATCCCTAAACATTGATGACAAGCACTAAATTGGGAAAACCGCACAGTGCGAACAAAATATCTGACCATATTACATTGCGTTTTAAGGGCGACAGTCCCTCCGTAGATGTATGCCACAGACTTAGCGTAAAACTGAACGTGATCTACTTCACATGTGGATTGCGCGTGCAGCATTAGACCACACCGACGTTTGCGCTCTCAGCTGTCGTCTGTTCATGCCCCCCATTGTTTGCACCACTTTTCTGTTATTGTGATACAATCCACGCAGGCCACACGACGATTATCTGAACGCAATCGGGGGTTTTATGCGACATGACCATAGTGGCTTGTCGAAGGCTTGTTCACGTTCGATCGGAGCTTATTGTCCAGGCTACAGCGAATCAATCAACGTCACGGACTCACTTTGTCCGGCCCATTGGGTCCGTAGCATGCAAAAAAACCAGGCCGAATGTTGTTTACTGGCAGTCGCGGAGACATCATGTCTGCGGCACTACGTAATAGGAAAAATGTTTTGTCAAAACTCTCTTCCATGGCCTCGTGTTCATAAGCCCTTGATACTTTACCGAGCCTCCAAGTAAACTTGGTACTGGTTCATAGCATGAAGTTGAGGGCATGCTAATTCACCACTGTTAAGCATGAGTGGTTTGGAGCTCTATCCTACATTCTGTCACAGGGATGTCGTTTGGAGTTTGGTTGGACATGCAGACCAATGGTGTGACCTGTGGCCACGTCAACTGCATCGCGTGCACGGATTACCATGGTGACCACAAAGTCAGATTGCGTAATCGAACGACGATCGCTTCAACACTAGCCAGCATCCGTTGTCTGACCAATTTGGGGTGAGTGGCCGATACTCTGTGGACTATACGGGACGCATGTGTAGGATCAACCTAGTATCAATTAAATGGCGACGATTGCACTATTGATAGACTTGGTCGGACTCCTCTCGAACAACACTGAACGGTGTTCTTTGATCAGTTTGGACAAACGCCTTATTGTGCGACCTACATATTCCGCTGTACAACAATAGGAGAATGAGTACAAAATCACGGATTGATGGAGACAGAGAATTCGCCTTTTAGGCTCAGTGTCAACTAGGAAGTTGTGATGAATCGGCTGCGTAGACTTATCGTGGGAAATGTGTGCCTAAACGTCGCCGGTTGAATGTCTCCGTTGCAATATCACTCTTGAATAGAAAGCAGATGAATACAGCCTGCCTCTCTAATTTGGTAACCTGACCCTGTGAGTTAGTTATAACCATGTTCCCGGTTATAAGACGATCCGGATATCCATTTACTGGGACTACATTAGGGACTATATATCTTTTCCGGTTTTCGATATCTTAGCATCACTTTCACGTGTCTCGATGTTAATTTAAGTCTGACCAGTTAACTGGGTTCAGACGGTCGAGGTCTTTAAAATATGTACACCTAATTTCCAATTGGTTATGAAGTTCATATCTTGTAAGTATATCATCCAAGTTTGTTTGTACGGATATGCTGTGTTTATACCATTCCATACCTGCTTCCCAAGGGAAGCCATACAAATAACACAGGTCTGACTACCCATGACCACACTGTCTACTTGACGATAAAGTGGTCATTTGAGTAAAATTTTCGTGCTACTAGTGCATAGAGTAAGTGGCCTGCATAACTACAATACAAACATATTAAATGCCTGTAAATCTTATAAACTAATATTCTGTCAACTAATCGAAGTATTGACAGTTTTACGTATTGTGACCGTTTCCTTACAACCAACTGGACTCTGTCTCTACAGCTGCGGATGCTGATTATGCAGTCATCTGATTAACCTGTCTTTCAGAATGATCGATGGTTATCATTTTCACTCAGTGTTTGCCCGTAGGCGACGAGACGTTCAATTATTCGTGTATTCATTTACGGCATGTGATTGAAAGAACGGATGCTTAAGCATATACCATCCGCAAATTGATTGGTATGAGGGTTTATGAATTGAACACATTACTATCCAAGTAGTTTAAATATAGCTTGATCTGGTTGCTGAAATTTTCCGCAAGAGAGCGTTTGAACTGAACTGTGCTACACAGCTAAAGCTTTTACGCCTCACAGCAGCCACTCTGATCAAGTTCTTCGAAACAGTGAAAAGTTTTTGAACTGTTAGTACCGGAACTTTGTTTTGCTCTGAAGCGATAATGAATCCGAGTATCAACAACTGTTTTCATTTGTTTAATCAAATGTGTTTGATTCAAACACCTGCTATGCAGTGGAATGACACTCGGTATGGCCTTTTTTGAAAGTATTATCGATCAAGACTGATTTAAACATTCGAAACGTTCTTCCCCTTTTCTCCCAGTTTATCAGAAGGATTTGGAAAATGAGATTGTCAGTGAGACATCAAGACATTTCAAGAGAGTTCTGGTTAGCTTGCTTCAGGCAAGTCGGGATGAGAATCCAAATGTTGATCTGCATGCTGCCAAAAACGAGGCGGAAAAATTATACAAAGCAGGAGAGAAGCATTTGGGAACAGACGAATCACAGTAGGTTTACGCATTGGATAACTAATTTTTGTTCAACTTAACGTAGACTAAGAGTTTTTTAATTTTGTTGAGCACGCCTAACCGATGAGGACGTGTATTTTCCAGTTCGTCTGAATACCGGCCTCAGAACATGTTTACTCTTCCGATTGGCTCCCGTTCGATAGTTGTGTATATAAAGAGCAATGCTGAGTGTGACCACCATGTTAAAACTGCCTAAAACGTTTGGAGTTGATTGTCACGCTGCATTATATATCTTTATATGTCTTGAGTCCATAGAGCAACATATCTGTTTCGGACGTTCCGATATCTCTTGGCTGGACTATATTGCTGTCACTCTCCCGTAATGTCTAGTGGAATTCTAGAACCCAGGAACTCCAACATTGAATAATGATGCTGTGTGATGCGCATGCAATCCAGCCAAGCAACATCTACAAACTCCCATACACACGGAAATCAGAAGTTGTGTAAAGGCTGATAGGAATTCAGCTAATGTACAGAATTGTTGCATTTGAGCCATTAAAATTTACTGCAAAGGTCATGGTTTATGTGGAAGCCTGGTAGCATAGGGAAATGATCCGGACACCTCTCCGGCTGGCCATCGCTGATCCGAACGAACTCACCGGAGGGCCATATGCCACAACTATGTATGCGTTATTTTCTATACACGTATGCGTACCCACCAGTAAATCTGGAGAAAAAAAATAAACACTCGAACGAGCTGACGGTTTTCGCTGTCCAGATAAGTGGATAGGTGTGAGCCAAGTTAATGGAGAAACACAGTTTTGAGCAAACCATTTTTTTACTTAGTCGTGAGAAACAAAAGTACTGAAGACACTGACCATCCAACGTTGCTTTTTCATGGATTATTTGCTGTAGTGTATCACCTGCAAGTTTAGCACTGGCCACATCCATAAACTGTTGTTCAGTTCAACTGTATGAGATAAGGATATGCTCGGGTGAATACCGTTAGGCCGGTGTCATAACAAAAAAAAGCGATCAGTATCAATGGAAAACAAAATATCCAGAACGTATGGTTTGTATGATAAAGCTTTGGCAATACTTATCTGGGACCTGCTGTTCAGTTAATTTTCCGTTGGGTCTAACCCCATAACTACAGTCAATTTGTCTGTACGCATATTATTCAAAATTGAACGGAATGTGTTCCATGTATTATAAAGTGATTTGGTGTGTTCAAGTGGAGTATTAATGACACACTTTGGCCTGGAGGTAAACCTACAAAACAATAAACACACCACTAACGCTTCTCTTGGGACCGTTAAAGACCGTAGAGTACACCTGAGTGTGTACACCAATAATGTAGTATTCCAAGGAAGTTGCTTTTTTTTTTTACAAATGTTCACTCTCGCAAACTATCGAAGCATGTTCAACCAGAAGCGCTCAATATTGGACCAACTCAATTTGGTATGTCGAATAAAGTTTGAAAATTTTTGCGTCATGACAATAAAGAAGACTAAAGTTTCTATACGCGATTGTTTAGAAAAGTCACTTAAGCACAACATGATTGAGGAGAAATTCCCTAAGGACCCATTTAAGTACGTGATGAATTTGTCGTCCTGTCAACTGACTGCGATCCAGCTAGAAGCCTTATCTTGTGGGTTAAAATTCTGCATTCCGCCCGGAAAGATTAGCTCAGTTGAGACCCAAGCTGATTTTGAACAATTGTATGAACAATTCTCCAACGAGCAACCTACATCAGACGAAAATAAGATTTGGCTAAAAGCGAAGCTTGTTGATTTGGAACACCAATTTCGAACTATGTCTAGTCGGCAAAAGTGTCTTCTCACAAATCAACATATCAGCGCTCTCAGATCGCTTAGATGTAACCCCAAATTGATCATGCTGCAACCAGACAAAGAATCAGGAACAGTTTTGATGGACAGAATTGACTACATCAATAAGATGCAACCTGTTCTGAATGATTCCCTCAGATTCGAAAAGGAAGAAAGATCAGACAACCCGATAGAGATCGAGCAGAATATCAATAGAAAACTACAAGTATTCCTTGAAGGTAACTTCATCAATGAAGCAACCTTTAAATCTCTAAAATCAATTGGAACCCAGGTTCCACAGCTATATGGACTCCCGAAACTTCACAAACCTGGATTTCCACTCAGGCCAATTTTATCTATGTCTAACTCGCCACAACACAAAGTAGCTAAATGGCTCGCGAAACTTCTGAAACCCATTCGAGACCGAATTACTCAGTTCTGTCTGAAAGATAGTAGCAAACATGCTGGCTTACATGAGACAATCAATATTCGGGATAAGTATTTAAGCTCGTTTGATATGCAGTTGCTGTTCACGAACGTTCCACTAGACGAATGTATCGAATTCCTGCTTTCTTATATGAGGGCACACCATCTAGAAGTTGGAGTACCCGAAAGCAAATTAGAACAACTACTACTGCTTTGTACCAAAAATGTCAGCTCCGTTTTCCAAAACTCTGTCTACAGGCAACTTGATGGGGTAGTTATGGATAACCAGCTGAGCCCCATTCTGGCGGACATTTTTGTAGCAAAACTTGAGCAACAAATGACATGACAGTTATCTTCAGCGCAATTCTACAAGCGATACGTCAATGATATTTTTCCCATCGCAGACAATCAACTGCAGGCACAGAGCCTGATTGATTAGATGAATTCTTTGCACCCAAACATGCATTTCAGTATGGAAGGTGATAATCAAAACAGTGTACCATTTCTGGATATATGCATCAAAAGAAATGCAGATGGTTCGATTCAACGAAGCGTCCATCGCAAGTGCACCTGGAAAGGTCAGTATCTGCATTTTAAAAGCTTTGTTCCCCGATCCTATAAACAAAGTTTGGTGCGTACTTTGTTTAATCGGGCCAGACGTATTTGTACTGAAGATACTGTGCAAGAAGACATAGCCATGTTAGAGACCACGCTACAACTAAACGGTTACCCTAAACCGTTTATTACAAGATTTAAACAACCCACTGATGTAGGAATTCGACCCGACACAGTGTCCAAAAAGCTGGTATTTCTTCGTCTTCCCTTTAAGAGTGATGACGTGTGCCAACTTATTCAACGTCATTTGGTTAGTTCTATCGCGAGAACATACAATGCAGTTGTCCCAGTGATTCTGTTCAGAACACTCCGGATTCCAACGCCCTGTGTGAAACAACCGGTGCCCGAGTCAGCCAAATCCAACGTAATCTATGAATATCGATGTAGATGCGGAGCATCATACATAAGCAGGACTGGACGCCAGTTGAGAACCAGGGTCATGGAGCACATCCCGAAGTGAGTCAAGAAACAGGTCACACAAGCACATGACGTCACAGTGGCGCATAGAAACAGAGAGCCTGTATCATCAATTGCACGTCATATTCTAATGACGCAGCATCAATGCGATCCCACAACGGCATTTCGCTTTATCTAATCAACGTCACACAGGCGAACACTGCGCTATGCTGAAGCTGTTGAAATCCGAAAGTTCAAACTCGTGTTGTGTGTTCAGAAACAACTGTTTGTAGGGTTGTCATTACCTTGGTAGTGACAATGATTGTGCACTCTGACAAATGACTTTCTCTGGTATCTTGTTCGTTTTCTCACTGATATATAAATAGTCTGTAGTATGCACTCGTAAAGATGCAGCGAAATTTGTCTGGATATAAATCGTACAATATCAGCCTACTGTCTTCTTTATTCAAATTCTTGACAAGAAAAGAAGGAAAGCAGGAGTCCAGGTTTAAAGTAAGATGTGTATCAACGAGGTGTGCAACAGTTACGCTGGTAATTGTCTTGGTGACCCCACTACTGATCTAGGTTGGATGATGCTCACGGATACGTTTAGCGCCTGGTTGTGCGACCCACGTAACTAGGTCCACAGGAATAAGTAAATGAGTATACACGAAAAGAGGCCGCAGAAACTGATATTTTCTCCTTCAATCGTAAACACACGGCTAGAGTAAAGTTGAAACAGACAAGTAATTCGGCAGCATAAAATGTTCTATTGATGACAGTGTTAAGTCATCCGATTTACCGAGTCAACGGCGGTCATTCAAAAGCTGTCAGATGCCAACTTTTAGCCACAGCTGAAGCGATTGAAATTCGAATAGAAATCCCACTCTTATGTGCACAAAAGTGCTCTGTTCAGACGTTGAAGTTGCCATGGCCAACTACCCACACCACGACCGAACACAGCGTCATGGTTTCAGTTGCGTCATAATTGTAGTGTCATCATATCAAAACGTTGTCTCCGTGTTGCCTATGCCATGTCTGACCTCAATCAAAATGGCTACTTGTTTTTGTTCGTTTCGCCCTGACAATTCTGCTTCATATAAATTGTTATGTAATTAGCCTCATGATGAATAACCGAAAACGAGCTTGTTCGCTACATCGTTGTTTTCAAATGTATTAAAGTTCACCACAAGATAACTAACAGTTCAAAAATGGATAAACTTCTGTGTTTGCAGCTCAAAGGGCGAGTGATCTTATTCACAAGTCAAAGTCTATTCTACGTCGAATGTACGCGGTTACCCAGTTGCACTTGATTCAAACTAACAAAAGGTCAGCTCTCCACTGTCGCGAATCAGTCTGTCTCCTAAGTTGTGTACATGTTCACTTGTGTTTGCAGTGGCTTTCAGATACACGGAACAGATGGATAACTACCTGGGTGAGTGGCCAAACATATTCGAAAGCAATTGATGATGCACCATCCTCACTTTGGTGAAATGGTTGCTCGAAGTCCCACTTCGTCGATCACTGAAGACTTCGGGATTGTAGGTCACCAGTTTAACCCAACTGACTAACTATTCAGTCGTTGCGCTATTTGAACCCAAAATAATTAATTTTTAGAGACTCAATGCTTATTCGAGCTTGCCAGTCGGCGTTGTGTGTACAAAAATGGCTGAGGCAACCTATCGGACTGCTGTGGTATTGACCGCATAAAACTTGGTGTAATTGTATGTGCGTCTAGTCGCTGTGTGTGCCTAATTACCAGATGTATACAGGCTGCAAATTTCAATTTTTCGATTGATGGAAATAATCAAAATATGTATAAGTACATTCTGTCTGCTCTGTTGGAGTTAGTATACTGTTAGTAAAACAGTGCATCCCAAATAACAAAATCGGAATATCCCCGTGTTAGGCCGTCCATTGTGTTATCTTCTCAAGCCACCTCCGTCGTGAGAAAGAAAAAACTATTGACTCAGTCCTAATTAGCGGAACTGTGCAGAGCGGACGAGACGTTTTATGCCGCTATGCACATTAGTAACTGTTCTGTTTGATGTCTTGGGAACGCTTGGTCATTACGCGCCATATAAATACTTTGTAATTGTCGCCTTTGTGGTCCACGAGTTGGGGCGAAACAAAGCGGTTTCCTTTGTACGCGACCTTTGGCTTATCTTGGGAACCAAGTCACGGGACAGTTGCGACATTTTCGGGACCTAGATTTCCATGTTAATTAGTCCCGGGACCAGAATCCGATTTGTATCAAGCCCACCACTATATCCAGAACGAACCAGCGTATCGTTTAGGAGGGTTTGCAACACCCCGGCTGGGTGTCTTATACATCTCCCAATCACTGTGACACCATGCCCGTCTTACCGACGGTCGCAATGGTTATTCAACTGTCATAGGCTTAGATGTGCACAGCAAAGCGGGATAGAGTGCACACGAGCAGTAGAACGAAACCTCTGATAGCAAACACAAATGATTATATAATTACTATCATTGCATAATGCTGAAGACAGATTTAGTGAAAAATAATGCAAGAAGAAACATGTTGCATAAAGGTAATTATTGAACGGAAACTAAGACCGTTCAGTAGGCTATAAAACCATAACATGTGAAAGAGCTTTGGTTTCTAAATTGTACACTGTACGCAATTCTTGATGTTTAGTTGATTTTGTTTGGGTTTTACGGCTGTTTTTATTCAGCTGGAAAGAAGTATGAATAACAACAATGAAGTGTATAAAAGTAGCTCCGATAATAACTACAGGTTGTAGCCACGTCACTGCACACAATTAGTATACAACGCTCAGTATATTTTCGACTTCAACTGAAGCCGGATAGAAACATTTTCATCGTAACCTTACGCTGGTATGCCCACTTCACTGTTCCTTCCAGGTGTACACTGTAAAAGTGCGTTTTTCCAGATGATCCAACGGCCAGCAGTTAACAAAAAAGAATGTTTGACAGCTTAGTTCGTCATTATGGCGAAAACAGTTGTTTTAATGTACTCAAGACTGTTTGACTACACTGAGGACTGTAGGCATCAGACAAAAATATGACAAATGCTGCAAGCTACTCCTGTAGGTCAACGACACCTAGTAATTAGCAAAATAAAGTAAGTTTTTGTAACCAAAACTCTGTGGTGCGATCTTATCTTCAGATCATTCACTAATCAATTAGTTAATCATGAACACATATCCACCTGTACTAGCCTCTTGCATATAAGTCTTGTTGATGTAAACTTGAATAAACTTGAATAGTTATTCATCTATTGTTCCTTCTCTCTCCCTCAAAGATTTCTGTCAATCTTGTGCACTCGGTCATACGAGCAACTGCGCGCCATATTTGACGAGTACAAAAAGTTGACCAAGCACGATATTGAACAGGCATTGAAATCAGAGATGAGTGGCGATTTATTGGACGCATTTCTTGCAATCGGTGAGTGAATGAATTGTGAATTAAAGCCTATTGGGAACAATTTTAAAAAAACGGAATGGAACAGTATGACTGATTTTTTACGTATATTGTGTGCAAAACAATCTAAGGGGCTGAATAATTCATCAGTTTTCGATAATAACCGTGTCGTCCGTTCTAACAGTGAGAATACATACGTTATGAAATATGATGTTAACTTGCCAAATAAATATCATGTACAATTAAATAGTAGGTATAACACTGACATTTTTAATCTTCAACCTCAACTTTGTTGATTCACTATCAACAATAGGTTGCACTATACCCGCAACTGATTACAGTTTTCGCGTTCACACAGACTTTTCTGCCAACCTCACTAATTAGAGGCACTAGTGTAGTGAAGATGAGCGATCGTAATATACTACTCATACTACTTCTATTCAGTAGTAGGACCAGAACATATATTTTGACATCGTACAAGCCGCAGGAAAAATGCAGAAAGGAAAATCAGAGTGCAACATCGCTCATAGTGGTCCCTGCTAGTTAAAGGAACTGAGCATTGACGTCTGCGGCAACCGAGACGGTCTGGGACCGAATACCGCGTGCAAATGAGTGGTTTTGATTCAAGTCTTGTTTAAATGCTTAACCCATGTGTTGCTTTGTCGAATAAACAACCCCTGTGCCATCAGCGTTCTTGGATCACTAACACTAGTTCCTAGGTTTACTTCCATTACGGCTCGTCTGTAATGCATAATCTTTCCTCGACTGGGGTATGAACTTCGGTCCAAGCGTGACTGGAGGGACCGCGATGACCAGTAAGTCTCATACTGTGAGATATGCATTGTCACATCTTGTGAGTAATGTTCACTTATATTCAAAGGTTGCAATCAACCGTCAGTGTTGTTCATTTCACAACAATCCAGATCCTCGATTATTTGCATATAAACAAAATATTATTCAGAAATTTAAATGAAACTCACTGTTTCAACTCTACTGAAACATCCTGATCATGAGGCCGTTAGCCACTGGATAATATACTTTTGTACTATCCCAGTGCCGATCAGCGTCAACACAGTCAGTACAATCATTGTAGTTCATAGTCAAACTGTACGTTTTAACGATATCGTTAGGGTTGTGTAGATTGTGGTTATTTGTAATTTGCATCAGTGACAATACGACCGTTTGATAACGTGAGATAACTGATAAATCTAACACTTGAAAGCATTTCACGCTTTCGTCGGAATGGCCACTGTTTGATGAGATGCTTAACACTATTTGCCACATAAAAAATATATCTGGATTGTTCATAGTAATCACCCTGTGGGGAGATCATCTCAGTGCACCGATTCTGTGTTCATATGTCATCAACAGCAGCATGAACATCTTGAAAACAGCATAAAAATGAAGTGCAAAGCTCATGATGGTCAAATAAAGAGGATAGTCTTTTCAAAGGTCACAATGAACTCCTTTAAAACAAAACTGTTACCCATTACTGTTTTTTTTTGTATCGTCGACTCATGATCTGACCTATCCTGTTTGGGATAGACTTCGTCCCAGACGAGCACTTTGATCGATGACACCAGTTGTCTGGCCAAGGGAATACTGCATACGCTTGAGGACATGATACGTGTTTATCTTTTGGTAACTAAAAATCATTGGATTATCACAACTTATCAGGTTTGGGTTTTCACGCAGAGGAAAGATTGGTGAGTATTTGAATCAGTGCACAGTAACCCTCAAATCTATTGCTAGAGTTCAGTTCTCCAAAGCGATATTAAGCTACTAACCACAAGGTGAACATAATTTCCAAGGTGTAACCGTGGCCAGTTGGCACGAGAATCCCGGATTATCCATTTGCCAAATTTTACCTTCCCATTTAGTTGATATCAGACAACAAAGCAATACGTCTGACATCCGATTTAGTGGAAATGTTCTCTATAATGCACCGAAACGTGTTCTACTCTGTCAAATATATCCTTTTGTATTCGTTCCTTTAAAGAGGTCCAAAGTGTGGTGGAATCAGTTCACCACTACTAGGGTGTTGCTGTTCTGTGCGCATCTACAGAATGTGTGTGAGCTCACTGGACATGTGAATGTTATGATATGATAGCCTTTTAGAGTTTAAATATAAATCACTAAAGTATTCCCAGTTATATTCTTGCAGAAATGAATTATCAGTGTTACGAACAGGGTCCTTATCACATTGACAACATTCGGGTTAGGAAGCTCCAATGTTACGTGCTGAAGAAATTAGTGTTTTATCAAAGATTTACAACGAGAAATGCCATAAGTTTATAACAGGAAACCTGAACGTCTTTTTCCATACTCAAAATTATTAGATGTAACTGTCAAAATTTCGGTGTTATACCTGGTCCACGCCCTTGTTATTCATATTCATTTGTAGTCAGCTGTGCTCGTAACAAACCCAAGTACTTTGCTCAACTTTTGGAGAAATCCATGAAAGGGTTGGGCACAAGTGATAAAATGTTAATACGCATTGTGGTCTCCAGGTGCGAGATCGATATGGGGAGAATAAAAAAGGAATTCCAAGCTGCTTACGGCAAGAGTCTAGCAACATGGATCAAGGTAGGTTGAAGTGTTTAACCCAACGTTGTAAATAGCTTCCACAATAATAGGCAGTGATGTATCCATTTCTGTTTCACTTCAAGTATGACGTAACGTTCAGCTGAATTAAGAGAAGCACTGTTGGAAAAGTTTGAACAGTCGAAAAAAAAGAACACATTTATGAGTTTTACACAATATTGCATAAGTTGCTGAGATATAATTATCCAACCTACTTAAACATCTATAAATATTTCTAAAATATTTCACTTTTGTATTTAAGATGTATATAGTGAATAAAATGACATCCACTAAGAAAGTCTGTTTGTGTCGACCGGTTTTAAACCCTCAGCTACCAAGCAGTGCCGTAAGAGATGCTTCTTCTTTCCTCGTAGACTGAAAACGTTCAGCTGTTTTGTGGTTGGAATACAGACGAGCAAGCATTAAGAGGAGGCCAGGAGAGAGATTTCTGTAGGCAAACTCGCGAACTAGTGGAAATCAGCCTCGATTTTATTCGGTCCCTGCAACAGGTCACCACTTCTTTGGTATTCACTGTGACCACCTATTTTTAACCACTACTTCAGTCCACTCGGGCGCGTGTTATTTTAGTCTTGCGTCGAACAAAGTTACGTGAAACATATGTGGACAGGAATCTAAGCTACAGTAGCACGAGTTGTTTGAAAACTTGGTAAAAATTTACCGACCTATCTGAGAAGGAAAGTAAGATTGCATGGGCCGTTTGTTCAGAACACTTTCCTGCTCCTGCAAACAGTTGGTCACAGTGACCATCAGAGAAGTGGTGAACAGCTGTTTTGACCTAGTTGGGTCTCATCAGCACCAGACACGCCGGGGAATTTAACCCATGAGTCGTGAACAAACGACAGATTACAGTCCAAACTACCTTCCTACAACCCAAGTGACCGTGGCTCCGCTATCTAGTGGATAAGTGCTTGAACTACAATCTGTTCCTTATTCTCAGGTCTTGGCTCGATTCTCCGACGTGTGGTGCTGATGAAACCCATCTAGGCCGAAATAGTCGCTCACTACTTCTCTGGTGGCCACTGGAACCAGCTGTTAGTGAAAAAACCCTCTTCTGAGGCCATAGTCTATGCTTTTTCGTTTACAGGTCAATCACAAAACGGCTGGTCGACTTCAGCCTATGAACAAAAGGGAACGCAACAGCTAAGGAAACTAACTTTCCTGCTTGTTGTGATGAATGGCACATTTGTTTAGTAGCGAGACGAATAAGTACATGAAACACTTTTAAGTGACATTGAGTTTAGTAAAATGACTTCTTCGAAGACCATGCTTAAGGCTTATCAAACCATGAAATATCTACACCAAAGTGACTGCAATAGGACAGTGTTATTAACGAGCGGAGAGTGCGATGGGTAGGTGAAGGTCAATGAGTTTAATGCGCGAAAATGTGTGAATCAATATAAGGAGACAATAACTGAACGAAGAAACAGTGGTTCTGAACGCTCGTTTTTATGAATGATATTGTACTCAAAGTTATCTAGTTCCTTAGTGTTATTTATTAATACTGAGAAGGGACTCGAATACGGTGCAAATTATAGGCACCTTCGGTTTTTCATCCTTTTGCAATATCATACTCGGACAACATATCCATATAAATTACTTTCAAATTTATCGACTTATTTTCCCTAATACTTTCAGGATGACACCTCTGGTGATTATGAACGTCTTCTGCTTACACTTATCGGGGAGCGGTAACCGGTCTACTGTGTTCAAGAAGGAAAACAACTTCGGTGCACCTTAATAATGGGCGACAGTTTTTTGCTTTTATTTACTACCAGTGATCCAGATTTATGACACTACTGATAACTTACACAGTTTTCCGAAATTCAGTATCACGTTATGCTTAATTGAACAAACTTTGGAAACTTACTGTTTTTTTTGTGTGTGTACATCTTTACAAGTTTGTGAATCGTGTGTATTTAAAGCAAGTATGAATTATCATGGTTTCGAGCAGGCTGATTACACTTATAAAATTGTATTTACATCACATTCGCATAATCTGATACTATCATTAATTCGCAAGAACCTTATTGGATCGTCCCTTAATACGAGCTCAATCGTTTGCCACCAGAACCGAGAAGGAGAATACGGGCGCGGCAACAGCGTTTATTGAAAAAAACCGAGGCGAGTCCATGAGGCCACAGAGGCTCTACATTTATAGGTCCAACAGAGGGTGGGGGGGGACATTTGAAAATACACTC
>JTDE01001711.1:61020-72191 GCA_014338405.1 Paragonimus skrjabini miyazakii | reverse complement strand
TAAAATTACATACCAATTAACTGGAAGCCGGATCGATCGCCTTTGCTGCTTCGTTAGGAGATGCGACTCCTAACACCTCCCCTTTGAGCTTGTTGGTCGTGCGTACGTAAAATGAGGATTGAGCTCCATGTTTTGTATTGAACTGCTGTTCCATCGGAAAATTCCTGTTAATCGTCGATGGTCTGGAAGGGTATAGTAGATCGCTGGATGTTCGTAGTCTGTGTCCTATCAGAGCTTCTTCTGGAGATTTCCATTCCGGAATCTGTCGATTTGGAATAGTACGGTAATTAGGATAGGGCGCTTTGAGAATGTCGGTCGTATATCCCTGCCCTTTTGCCTTTTGAGGGACTCGTTTGAACGTATTCACAAATAGTTTAGTCTGGCCAATTGATTGCATACGGTTAGGCGGTGACCGTATGTTTTGACGTAGGTTCTGATAAATGCAGTCGGGTTTCTTATCTGGCAGTGGAGCTTGCAATTTCACATTTCTGCACAACTGGTTGAGTGGCGTGTCCAACAGTTTCAGACGCCCAATCCAGTCCAAGCCCAGGAGATTCAATTTCGAATGTTCGGTGAGATAAACTGTGCCACTTGCATGGACATCACGGCATTCAATAACACAGTCTAACTCACCAATCAGTGTCAGTTTTTCTCCAGATGCATTCTGGGCTGAGTGTTCTGTTTTCTTGTACGGCGGACAGCCAATGTTCTTCCAAGTCTGTCGCGAAATCAGCGTGATATCAGAACCAATGTCTAGTTACAGGCGTGTAGGACAGCCGTTAATTTTCACTGAAACGTACTTTCGGCGTGCAGCAAAGCTGGGGTTAAATGTGGCCAAAACGGAATTCAGCCCTGCACTTTGTTTCTTCGGTTTCTTCCGATGGTTCCTTGAAGACGACGGCAGGATTCTGGGTGACAAAGTTGAACGGCAGCACGTCTCCTTGTGTCCGGATCTTCTGCACTTCTGGCATTCGTGGTGCTTGAATGGACAGAACCGCACAAAATGCCAATCACCGCACTGCCAGCATGTAGTTGGAGGCTTGGATAAAGACTTCGTATCATGCTTCTCGGCTCTTCGGTTGTGTGGCCGCTGCGAAACGGCATAGACTGAAGGTAACCCTGATTGTTCAATCATGGCAGTGTTATGTTTCAAATTGATCAACCGTTGGCAGTCCGCTGTCACAGATGCCAAAGTCATGTCAGGGTTCTGTTCAATCTTGTTTAAAATTCTGGTGCGAATGTCAGCATCTTGGGTGGATTGAAGACCGCAGACGAATATCAGACACTTGAATTGATCTTCTGTCATTGTCTTCAACTTGAACTTTTCACATTCCCTGTTGACTGTACTCGCGTAAGTGACAAAATCTTCGTTCATTTTTCATCAGCTTAAGGCATTGATACCGGATGTTGAACAAGGATGATTGCTCTTCGAAAATATTCGTCAGTATCTTCAGTGTTTCCTCAAAAGTAAGATCACGAGGTTTCGTTGACAGAATGAAATCAGTAAACCTCGAATGTTCTGTCGCACTGAGTTTGCGAAGAAGCAATCGCATCTTTCCTGCATCATCCATATCAGCCAACTCTACTCGGAAGACATCTTCGCATCGGCTGAACCAGGATTCGAATGTCACTCCGGCATCGGCATCATAAACGAATTCATTAATGCTGTTCGTGATCGCGTCCACCGTTGAACCCGGTTTGACGTTTGAATTTGCTGACATCAGAAATAAGTTGCGCGTTAGTGTTTCGATTAATTTCAGTTGAGCTGTATCGAATTGTGCTTGTTGCTGTTGCAGGATCAGTTTCATTTCTTCCACTGAGATTGTCATTTTCCGTGTGGGTTACGTGTGTAGTACTCGACGTCGCCAGTTATTGGATCGTCCCTTAATACGAGCTCAATCGTTTGCCACCAGAACCGAGAAGGAGAATACGGGCGCGGCAACAGCGTTTATTGAAAAAAACCGAGGCGAGACCATGAGGCCACAGAGGCTCTACATTTATAGGTCCAACAGAGGGTGGGGGGATATTTGAAAATGCACTCGTGAGAACAGTTCACGTGATGTACAGGCGTTCGATCGCGCAGCTGCAATCTAATTGAGCTTAATGGACTGAGTGAGTTAAAATCACATATCAATTAACTCGAAGCCGGATCGATCGCCTTTGATGAAGTTCAAGTTGGCCCACACAATTGGACACGACATGCCAACCAGATCAGACCATTTGCAGGACAAATGGCCAATTCAGACAGTCGAGGTCTGCCGCTGGAAGAGCTACTGGACAATGCCAAAGGTCAAGAGACATGCCAGAGACGCGGAACGTTGAGGTTCAAGAGGAGTTACCAAACGCTGCAAACACCTGGACGATCAAGCCGCACAAGGACCGCTGTGATACCACTCCAAGTGAATCCTCACTCACGTACGTACGATCAACGAGCTCAAAGGGGAGGTGTTAGGAGACGCATCTCCTAACGAAGCAGCAAAGGCGATCGATCCGGCTTCGAGTTAATTGATATGTTTTAACTCACTCAGTCCATTAAGCTCAATTAGATTGCAACTGCGCGATCGAACGCCTGTACATCACGTGAACTGTTCTCACGAGTGTATTTTCAAATGTCCCCCCCCACCCTCTGTTGGACCTATAAATGTAGAGCCTCTGTGGCCTCATGGACTCGCCTCGGTTTTTTTCAATAAACGCTGTTGCCGCGCCCGTATTCTCCTTCTCGGTTCTGGTGGCAAACGATTGAGCTCGTATTAAGGGACGATCCAATAAACCTAGAGCTGGATTTCATCTCATTCTAGCCCGAAACTCTCAGTCGAAGTGATGCATATTTTTGCGGCATCTGGCTTGAAGTATTGACCTCATCAGTTTCAGTTGGTGATCTTCACCGAATTACTGTGAGCTCTTCTGTTCTGGTGACAAGGCATATTTGGTCGTTCTTCTTCAGTTGCAAGTTGGACACAACCTTACACGAATAAGGTAAGATGACGCACTGCGTGATGTTTATTTAAAAACAAGCCCTTTAAATACAGTGAATTTGGCAAATAACAGTATCGAAAATTATTGGTCAATTCCTAGGCATACAAATGGCCTGCATAACGGACTTTTGTGCACGTAAGATCGGTCTATATTTTCTCATCAGCACATCCCTACCAAATACGGGCGACGTCCGGTTGGTACTGTATACAGGACGTACAACCATATCAGGACCAATCAAGGGAGAGGGTAGAAAAGTATTGCAGCCTCTGGTCCATTGTCCACGCACATGTGGATGGCTGTGCACATGGTTTGCCCGTTTCGTACGGCGTAGCCGTTCGTAGGATGCAACGAGAAAGAATGCTGCGGTGTTATTTTCGATCCGTGAACAAAACCGTCGAGTGAGTTAAGCCAACCTTCGAAGATTGACCCAGTGGTTGGAAAGTGGGGTAACTTGTTTACAACACTCACAAGAATCTGAACCAGGTGCGCCAATTTGAATGGTGAGAGAGAAGTAAGATAACCTTCGGTGCCTGGTGCGTATGGTAGGCATGCCATAACAGTCACACACCGTCCAATAATTCGGCTGAGCGAGTTTTACACATGCCACCACGATCAGCTGCACCGATGAACGTATTAGCTCGGTCAACACACGGATACTGTTAATTGGCTAGGATGAGCGATCGATAATATCAAAAATCCTACTCCCTGCCATATTTGCTCATTGGTTTGCGCCAGTGATTTGATCGACCATTTTGACGCGTGTTCACCTATGCGTTAGCATTACCTTTTGTTTGTTCTGTTGAAGTAAGTGTCACTGCTACAGAAAGTGACCTGGTTGATAGCATGTGAGATTGAGTTGTCCTATCTACCACGCTTTGTGGGTTGAAGGTAACGTGCGCAGAAGCCGAATACTAGGATTCAGTGTAGATTGTATACTATGTGGTGTGGCAGTGGTTCGATGGTCCACTGTGAGTGAAAAGTGGAGAAATATCTCTTTCATGGAAACCCAGTAGGATGTCTTCAACCGTTATTGCATTGCTGTGAACATCATCAAACTTTTGTGGATAGTCATTTGCCAGCAATATCTTCTGAGTAAGGTCATCTTACTTCAGAAAGTCGTCGTTACAGATTCTCCTGACACGACTGTCCAGAGTACAGATCAAACCATT
Organism: Paragonimus skrjabini miyazakii; assembly: GCA_014338405.1. Lineage (NCBI taxonomy): Eukaryota > Metazoa > Platyhelminthes > Trematoda > Plagiorchiida > Troglotrematidae > Paragonimus > Paragonimus skrjabini miyazakii. The sequence continues at coordinate 68,046 of JTDE01001711.1, read as the reverse complement.
TTACAAGTGACAGACACAAAACTTGCAAACTGCGGATACTGTCTTCCTTAAATTAAATCACCATCAGTTGTGTGCTTAAAAATCACATCTGGTCGTCTTATTACGAATATGTCCAAAACTGACGGATTCACTTCCTCTTCCACTTCAAAGTTGACCGACAGAATATGACGTAACTAATGATCGCGTTCGTCAAAAGCTTTGAAATGGACTGACTTAGATATACGCATGATATTCTCAAAACCACGCGTTTAAAAAGTTTCGACGCTAATATATTTTGCTATCCTCCTATCGATCATTAATAGAAACACAACTTTTGATAAGGACCCACATAGCCCCTTGTCGTCACACCATCAGTCTATTCTTACACGTTGTTTTCAGTACTAAACTGAATGCTCGCCGTGCATGAAAGGAATTTGCCAAAAATTGCTGGCAACTTGATATGAGGGTCTGACGAACCACCGAGCAAGCGGTGAACAGAGATGGTCATGGATACGATCGATATTAGTGAACCACCAGATTTACAGTTCTCTTGTAATCCTCGTAAATGTGGTTTCTACGATCTTGTTTGTTTCAGGTCATTATACTGTTTCTGTGAAATATACCTATGCGGTAACAGTGTTTATAGCCTCATGACTACCTTATTTTCGACCAACCGGTTGTTGTCTAGTCATTCGCCCTTTTAGTAAAATCTACATCTCTTTTCAGCATATTGGCTTTTGTCTTCTTTTTCTTTAACTGTACCCTATTGGCTTTATTCCCACTAGCAACTTCTGGGTGAACGATCGATGTTTCCAATCCGTGCGGTATTGTCTACTTCTTACCTTTTAGACTTTTGTATTCTACCAGAATTCAGTCTATAATTTTCAAGTATATGAGGATTGTGAAGGCGCCGGTGTTAACGCCGATTTGGCCTATCAGTCCATCAGAAAGTCACGCTAAGCAAAAGTTATTTTTATGACATATCACTCTAGTATCAAACAAGACCGAAATGAAGTAATGTCTACTTTAATTGTTGTGGAACAGTGAGATAACTGACGACTGCCGCTAGTTTTGCGAACGGATTCAATTCCACTTAACGCTCACTTCCTTCAAAACGTTTCATTTGAAAACCCGAACTGAGCTTAAACAGTTGAAGTCATATTCCGTCTGCATACATACACACACACGTACTGTATTCACAGTAATGTGTATATCGGTACGGAACATGGGCAAAAGGTTATAACAGAGAGGCGCTGTTGGGGAACCCCATTTTTTTCGTCGAAAAATACCACCTTCCTCTAGAAAACGATATTGTCCAATCGGAAAAGACAAAAATTGCAGGTAACCTCGGCTATTTTTTTAATCTACTTGGCTTAATGATCTTGGATACTATTTTTAGTAACTGTCCTCTAGATTTCTGATTCAAAAGGTTTGTAGGTCATTGTGGACTATATAACTACCCTGAATTTTTCTCCCTGTCGTACACGTTTTGGGGGCGGAACGAGATGGCCTTTTTCACTCATCTTTTGATTTGATTTGGAAGTAGTTAGCTGGGGGTAGTCGCGTTATCCTCAGGATCTAGGCTTCCGTTTTTTCATTTCAACGCGGAAAACTCGAGTTATGTCAAGCGTACTTCTATCGATGGTCGATCCAACGTATGTTTTTGGGGCTTATAACAAGCACTCATCTCATCACGAGCACAGGAACCAGTTAGCAGAGCAAGCGTATGAAACTCGTAAGTCTTTAGGTAGCCGCTACCGTTGCACAAACTACATAACTGTGAAAATATTGGTCTCATCGATAAAGTTAAGAAGGCCACTGATAGTGCGTAAAATATCTTCTGCAACGATATTTCGTACACGTCTCATCGGTTGCTGTTTTAAAATTAATGTACATGAGACAGTAGTGACCTAGTCATTTCTGAGACAATTAGTCAGTTAGGGGATGGAAGTGAAATCCATTAACTTCACTGTTAAGCGTTGAAAATGCGTTACTGGTTAGTAGTTCCTCATATTTCTTCATTTAGGGTGGACAACTATAGAAACTGAAGGCTTTGGTTGGACTTGAACCAGCAACAAAAATAGAAAGCTATATGGGGATCACGACGCTTCGATTTTGGCCAGCTGACTGACTGATTGTCTCAAACATGATTAGATCACTAATGCCTTGCTACTTGCCTCCACTATACTGATCTTCCCACTAGTGTGAACCCGCATACAAGATCCGGAGTTCAAACTAAAAGGCTTATCCAAAAAATAGGTCTCCTAACCAAGTCCGATTAGCGAACAACCTTGACACACCACTATAACCACACACTATCTGGCATTGGGATGTGCACACGTTTCAGGTCAAGTCACTCAGCCCTATCATCCTAGTGTTTTTTTCATCACAGTGCACGATCGACAACACACTTCTGCATTCGCTTTGTCGGTAGAGTGATAACAGACTGGGAAACAATTGGTGCACGTTAAGTTCACAAACGTAACCGATCAGACACAAACTAAATAATGTTGCACAGGACATCTTACACACTGCTAGTAACCTTTTGCAAGCGAACTAAAATGTATAGCTATATTGATTGGTTGCAGTGATGAATCTGAACAGAGAAGGCAGATGGTTCCAGGGAACGTACATTAAAGTCGGTATCAACCTACAAAAAATCTCTAACTACTAGCTTCTTCCAACTCCGTTACTATATAGAAGGAAACTGTTTATTATTGGACAATCAGCAATTAACATTTTTGCCTATTCAATGACTTTACTCCAACTACCGATGATGAATTGCTTTGTTTAATAGATCCATTGTAGAACTAATCCAGAGTAACTCCAAGGTGTTTCTCACAAAACTGTGTTTACGTCCCAAAGTTTGTCTGTATGGTCTAAAAACATAATTTGACTGCGTCATTTACCAAAATGTCTGATATAAGGTACTCTGGTTTCCAGCAAGTTTCCGTCTCTTGTATTCGCTGGCACTGGATTTTGTGCTCGTGCAAAAGTAGTACTTCGTTTTTTTTCATTTCTGAAAATCTCGGTTTAGCAAACAGTAGTGACGCTCAATTTCATAGGGTAGCATTGGCTGCTACTGGACTATGATCCGTATTATGATTAGTTTTTGGTGTACATTTCAACATTGTTTCCTATTACGAGCCACCAAAATGTGTCTACTATCTAAACAAATCTCAAGTCATGTCATGTTTACTTACCTCACTACTCCAGCCTGGATCAATTTCACAACCTGATCAAAGCTTTCAGTTCTGAGATTGTTCCACAAAACTCTGGTTATAACTACTGAAGGCACAAAGCGCGCAGTTCTGGATTGCCGATATTTGTTGACTGTTCCAGATGTCTGCAACCGAATATTATTGCAGAGACGTTTGCATACACCTCGAAGAGTACAAAGCATTATGTAGGTACGTCTTCAGTTGTGAAACCTGAAATACCTAGTTTTAATGTAGTTTATTTATGGAATGCATTCAACAATCTGATAGTTCATTGAAACGGTTGAAACTTGAAAACAAATATGCAATGTTTACAGTCCACGATCGTTCATCATCGCAACGTTGACCTTTGCTCCTACCCAAATGTAAATCTTAATACGCTGAATATGAAACTGTGTGGAATAATCGACCCGTATGATGTTTCGATACATATCCGAAGTGCAAACCGAATGAGTTATAACACATTCAATCATCGAGCGTTTATCGTCCGCTTTGCATAATTAGTTTGAAAACAAACGGGTCAAAAATTTAACAGGATTTGTCAGTACGAAAATTTGAACGTTCGTAGGAAAAAACAATACCACTATAGCAAACCTGATATACCGATAAACAACGGCGGATGTAATGGTTGTGATCGAACGATCGCCACTTGTTCTTATTCAACACAGCACATAATTAACTGTATTAGCTAACGTTCTACAAAAATACGATTTTGTGGTTGCACTCATAATCTGCACCAGTTGCATTTCGAATTTAAAGATCCTAGTCTATATAGTATTACAAAGAGTAAAATGAATTTACAACTGAACATCCGCCGGGTTAGGGCTATTTAATTCAGTACAAAAAACTACCTTGTAGTGTTCTTACACGTTTGATGAATGTTTGTATGATTTAACCAATACAGCAGTTTTGACGGAATAGGTTTTTTACTACTAACTAATTATTGTGTTACCAGATAATCTTGACACAGACTGGGCTGATGGCTCAAGGTATCTCACATTTTGGGTCGACTGATGCAGAAACAAATGATTACTCACCATCAGTTTCCACCCCACAGCCCGAGAATAGGTCTCGAAAACGGCAAAGTACTTGTGTGTACTGATCACATCAAACAGGTCAAGCGTCCCAATCAATCATAGAAATGACCGGGCTGTAAACACCCATAGGCAGCTCCGGGATTTCAGATAGGGTGTACAAAAGTACCACAATCAGTGCACACATGGGACCAGAACATATGCCTTCTATGATTCACGAATAGCACTGATCAGTTGGCCAGAATGGCCTCAACACTCGCTGAGACTGGCATAGTAAGTCTATCACGCACTTGAAAGATGACTCACTCCAAACACGCGGTCGCACTACGAGACACTCACGCAATCCATGTTCAGCAAGGTTGGGGCATGTATGGTATTCAGTGGACTGTAAATTTTGTTCAATGAAAATGGTGACCAAAGGTTATGTTTTTGTAAATGACTGGCGCGAAAATTAACGAGGGGTTATCGATTGAAGTTAGCAGAAAATAACTGTCTCCCCTCGAGTTGATCAGGCAACCTGATTATTACTCACAAACGAAAATGGTTGAGCATTCAGAAATGAAAGCGTGGCCAGAGTTTTAGTCCCGGTCGTGGCAAGGACATACACTACTGATGAACTCTAACAAGAGCGAAACTCGGGTCCAGTGATTCTTTTCGAAAGCGACCGACTGGAAGGTCAATCTGAACGAAAAAATGCGATCACATTTGTGAGGTTCAATTTGAAATTAACCAAATCCCTGACTACCCATCCGTAATCTCGAATATCGCCTAGCAGGCTTGATGTGATCGGAGATTTCGACCTGTCTAGGAAGTCCTAATTACGGGATTATCGATTGGAATTAATAGACAGTAACTGTGTCTCCTATCGAGACGATCGGGCAACCTGATCACTACTCACAAGCGAGTGAGTGATGTTCAATTTAAAGGGATCACTTTTGGCAAACGGATGGCGTGAAGCGATAAGACGAAATTGGATATATATATATATATATATATACTGATGTAAAAACTACCGTACGCTCTCGAATAATCCTTCTCGAAGAACACGAAAGTTTTAAATCCTGCCATGGAGACAGTTCGCCGAAAACAGTCACTGACAATGGCAGTGAAATTGTGTACCTTCGCCCCCTATCAATTTCCAAGTGCACATTCGGACCAGGTATCACACACGCGTTCATCTCCTGACGTTTGAAACTGTTATGCTTTACGAAATGTGTAATCTACGAACGTATAATCGCCTTGACGACTTCAATTGTATGATTTTAACAACTTCGGCACTATTCCCTATGTCAAAATTGATCGCGAATGCTCACCCTCAACAATGAACAAAGTCAAAAGTAGGCCAAAAGCCAGGCACGCCCTGACTTTGCTGAACAAGAATTGCGTGGGTTTTGCAGAACACGACTGCGCATGATGAGCACACTCAAGTGCACGATACATGGCTGAGCGTTCCCGTCTATTGAAAACAATCTTAGTGATCGATTCTATGCATTATTATTCGTGTTTCTCTATTGGGGCCGTGAAGTTCGGGGACAACTTTTATTGATTAATAGACTGAGAATAACTCAATATTACGTAGAGGTAATCTTTTAACCTTGTGAATACATAAACCACAGTGATATTAAAACAGTGTATATGACACACGGCCTTCTGTCTAGTAAATTGGGCCTGAATCATTTGGGCTGCGACCACTGTTAATTATAGGAGTAAGCCGTCCATGATCATTTTTAGCTTGTGATCAGTAGTTTCTCGACATTTTAGACATCGTTTGCCAACCAGTGGGCTAGCATTAAGAAGGCGTACAAACGCAGTGGTCTGATCAACTGAAGCGGGTATACTGAGAACAACGTGTCCGCCTAGAACGCCGTTGCACTCAGAAAGTTTTTTCCATGACAGATAGAAGTGTGCAGTAGCCCAAGAGTCCCGATTGTGTGTGTCAAGATAAAGAGTAGGGTCATGGAAACTAAGACTGGCCATCAGTTGATGAGAAGTGGCCGTGGGTTAAAAAAGCATCAAAAAATAATTATTTCACAGTGAAAAACTTGTGGCTTATGTTCATTCACAACTACTGTTGTGAGTCAAGAACGCGGATGGCGCAAGGGTTATTTATTCAATAAAGCAACAGGTGGGTTATACGTCTCAATAAGACAACAAACAAAAACACTTATTTGCATACGGTACTCGGCCCAGACGGTCACAGTTGCCACAGACGTCAGTGCTCAGTTCCTTTACGTACTAAGAACCATTTCATGCGGTACTGCACTCCGGTGTTCCTTCTTCTATTTTTCCTGCGATTACTCCAATGTCGAAATCTATGTTCTGGCGCCCACTACTGAATAGCAGCGGTGTGAGTAGCATGGCACGATCGCTTCTCCTCATTACACTACCACACCTCTTGGATGTTGAGTGAAATTCCGACTGTTCTTATTTGAGGTTTTGAATCAGTTGGCTATGAAGAAATACCAGTGGTAATCAATTAACAGGTGGGTCTTGATGTGTCTTGTGAAACGTCTTACAATTGAATGTCACATTGATGTATAAACTGTAGGCACCCGTTATTATGTTAAAACACGGTCGATCTCGGATTGACAGTTTGCACTGGTAACGGCCACAGAAGTTCAAAATGATGAGTGTAATGATTCCTGATGCTCATCCACAAACCGACACTCAAAGACCGTTTGGATTTATCAGACAGAGATTGTCTGGATGCGGTGTCGAAGTGGCAAACTTTCGCCTTCAAAACTGGAGCTCTTATCTGTTCGGCTGTTAGTTCTATGAGCGCCAATTATATATAT